>JAPMOR010010351.1:9427-23326 GCA_026543865.1 Argiope aurantia | reverse complement strand
TTTTTTTTCCTTATTTGCATTTAAGTTGCTTTCCTTATCTGTTTGTTTTCCTTAAACGTATCACAACTACTGCTCAAAGGGGAGTAATCTTCTTTTTCACTAAGATTTCCTGGGTTTTGCTGTATTATATCACTATAATCCTCTCCCGCCTTTTCCATCAGATAATTAATATTTGTAGGTTAGAATTTAACTGACAACGTTATTCTTTCTAATACTTTTGAGGTCCTGTATTGTTAAACATTTGTTTATAACAAGAAAAAGTGATTAAAATAAGATAACCTCACAGTGACCTGGACCGCGGTGGCCTGATGGTAAGGTCTCGGTTTTGGTACCGGAGTATTTCAGGTTCGAGACCCGATGCTAACGAAAAACCGTCGTGTAAGCGGGGCTGGTAGACGTTAAATCCATCGGGGCCAAACGACGCGTCGATGGTGTAGTATGGAAGTTTTGAGAGAGGGACGAGAACTCAGAAGTCGTTCTCGCCATCTGATCGCGATTCAGAATTACGAGGTTCGTTATAAAATCGTCCTAATGCTGCTTTAAAATGGAACGCCAAACAAACAAACATAAACACACGTTGCTAAAATACGCCATCGTTTTTTTTGTTATTATTATTATTTGGTAAGTGGAAAGCATTTCTTTTTTCCCTACCAAATCCTCATTTCGAAAAAATATTTTCAATATTCGTTCATTAATGTGTTCTAATGTTAAATTTATTTATTTATCTTTGAAACTGCAGTAAAGCCAATATTATTAAATAATATCTCTGAACTTTATTCGCTCATTTATAATAAATTTATTTCTGGAAAAAATGTATGTAAATTATTAGATGTCTGAAAATCAATTTACCTTTGAAGAACTATAAATTTATTTGCATCAATTAATTAATAGAGAGAGAAATAAGCAAATTGTGCTTTTTCTTTGTTTTTCGAGGAATTTTTAAATGACTAAATGTTAGAGATTACTTTAAAGGAAACTTTAGTCAGAACTTGAAATAAATAGGCAAGCAACTGCTTACTTTCTTTTTGTCTTACCATGCAGGATAGATTCTATATGAGATTTAATTTTTTTTATTATGAGAGTATTTAACATTTAAAACACTTTTCACATTTAAACTTAATTTGATATGAAATATTGAGATATTTCGTAAGTAAAACGTTATCTTTCTTAAGAGAAAGTTATTAAAAATGTTGAAATCGGTGTAAAATAATGAAAGTTTATATTATTTCTGATTGCATATTTTGCAATAATTTAAATGGTTAAGGAAAAGTAATAAAGGAAGGTAATGGTTACGAAATCGTCTGGAGTGAAATATCACATAAGGAAGTCAAAATTTTCTGATAGTTTAGATGGGAATACTTAATTTGGCGCTTTAAGCATTTTTAATCATTTGCTGAATTAAACACTGCTCATTATTTACAACATATATTAATATTTATATAATATTTTCCATTTAGATTAAAATAATTTCTCTAAATATAATGAAATCATACAAATTTATAATTAATATATGAATATTATTAATGAAATCAATAAAATGAAATGATAAAACTGATAAATGGTGATATATTTGTATATAGATGATACCACATCTCTATAGCTTTTCATTTGAAAATTAGTTTACGTTAATGCCACTGTGTTCGATATTTATTTAAGAAAATTCTATATAGTGATATTTTCCATTTTATAAAATGACTTATTTCCTCTTGTGTCAAAATATGTAATACTATTGAGTTATAAATATTTTTTTACCTATGCAAAATTATCATCGCAAACATATAGCAAAATAAAACTGTTAATAAAATTGATTTAAAAAATTTTTCATATGTTGTAAAAAAGTATTTTTCTGATGGTTTAAAAATATGAAACAGTAGTTAAAATATTAAATAGTAGTTAAAAAATAACTCATCATTTAATTATGAGAAAAAATAATGTACTTTCATTCCTTCATCTCATTTACAATAATTTTCCTTTTCGAAGACAGTTACGAGAATTTTTAAAAGCGATACATACAATTTTTTTTCTTATTTCTCTCCAGAAATGCATCCTACAGAATTACACATACATAATTTTATCTTGATCTCTGCATAGAATAAGTATTTTATTATATCTGTCAGTTGTTCAACAAGCCTTCTTCGAGGCTAATATTTTTATCTTACATCTCCAATAATCGCAGGTGGTGCAATTAGAGTCAAATATGTTACTAGCGCATACAAAAAAAGGCTTATTTACATTAGCTAATATTAACATGGAGTTTATAACATCTAAAAATTACTAGATTTACCAGCCATTTAAATATATCTATTTCTACCATAACCAGTCAATATGACTGGTGTATAAGAAAAAATGCTCATCGTGATTTCAAGTCTTTGTTCATTCTTAAAAAATGGTGAAAAGGGTTTAACAATATTAATTTTTATACAAAAATGGATTTATGGACATCTTCAAATAACAAAACATTAAATTTTTATAGGCTCATAATTTCTACATATGAAGATTTTGTTAGTTGTACACTTTCCGCATAGACTTTTTTTTGTTTTGATCTATATTGTCTTCATCAGGAACTTCCTCATCACTACTCAAGATAATAGCACTGTTTTCATCATTGCCTTGTGGATCAATTTGTGTATCTAATAATTCACCGTCGCTATCATATAATTCACTTTCCACATCTGAACAATCTTGAGGTATGCTGGTTGCATTTTCTAAATATGTAGAAACTTTTATTCGTTTTGACATTTTCAGGGGCTGACGATATGCAGGCAGGCTACTTGCCGAAGAATATATTTTTGAATATATTCAAATACACATAAATGTTTCTTACCTTCTTACCTGTATGGGTAAAGATGAATGATTACGTTTGGAGATCACTTGGACTAAGTACTCGTAAAAAAATCCTAAAGACACCGTAACCACCTAAATCGGCTCGATAACGATAAAGTATTGAACAAAAGACGTATGGGCACTATTTGTATTTCCACGGTCTCATGATTCCTTCATAAAAACATTCACCAGTCATTTTGACTGGTATTGATATAAATAGTTATAACAAAAAATATATTTGTTTCTAACATATATAAAGTAAAATTAAGTTCATAAAATGTATTCTCTATTTATAGCTACAAAAGTCATAACATCATTTTGGAAAGCAAATGTTTAATGTAGCAGGAATTTTGAATTGAAGTTGCACGACCAGTCAAAATGACTGGTCTGGTAAATCTAGTGTTTAAATATTCAATGAATGTTTCGTGTATGATTGGAATTCTGTATTTTATCCTCTTAACTGTTATTTTAAGTGAAAAGAATGATCTTCAAATTTTTTAAAGCTACAAACTAAATCAATGCTAAAAGTTAACTATTCTTTCATATCTCGTCCCTTATACCTTAAAATATTTCTCCTATCTACATGACATATTTAAAGAAATCTAGTCCTATTGAAAAGATAAATTGTTACTGAAATATTGCAAATTAACTCAGAGCTTGTATGTAGACTTACAGTGAGAATTATTGCAGTTTTGTTCCCCGACATATTTAAAAATTCAGTTTGTCTTAAATTCGATAGATTAAAATCATGGTTTCTGAAGCGGAATCAAGTATATTTTGAAACAGATCTTGGCAATTTGAGTCGTAATTAAAATTTTCAAAATATCATATGAGCTTCCCATACTTTCTCCGAATTGATTTGCGCGTTAATGGGAAGACGTTTGATTTACGTTTTCCCAGAGTGACTTTTGTGGTTGATCCATGATTGGTCTAGAACCAGCAATTGATAAATGGCCGATGTTTGGTTATAATGGATGAATTTTGAGAACTATTCTATGAAAAATATTATTCATAAAGAAATGTAAAAAAAAAACTAATAGAAAAAAAATCAAAACTGATATCAAAGTTTTATTAAAAATCAAAATTGATATCAAAATCAAAAACAAATCACAACTGATAGCATAATAAAAAAAATCGAAATTGATATCAAAGTAAAAAAAAACAAAAACTGATAAAGCAGCATACAAGAAGAAATATATATTTTCTTTCAGTTTACTTAGTACCTGATAAAAAGATGCTTATAAAGTAATATACAATAAAAATGGAGCTAAAATTTCGAATACATGCTTTACACGAATATACCCTCCACACTCATAGCACCACTTATAAAACAATAACCAGACACACACAATAAATGTAGTTTGCATCAATATTTTCGAAACTCAAGATAGCACTTGTAAAATTAGGAAAATTAGTTTGTCCTCAGGTTTATAACATTGAAAAGACTAAATGAAAATGCTGAATAAAGCTGTAATGCTCACAGAGAGAAGATACAATGTCCATCTGTCCAAAACTGCAGTCCATTAGTTGGTATTAAACGAAACACAGGCATATACATAGGCATTTGCAGGCAGAGCACGTCACTCTGCCTGGAAATTTGTTGTTTAGCGGCCCACGTTATTTAGGTGAGAGTGCAGTTGCTCTGTAGAATCGAAAATCATAGATTTACTGCTTGGAATTGTGCCAAATAGCTTGCATAAAATAATGCATAATTCGACTTTTCGCAGCTGGTTTTTGATGAATCAAACTCCACAGCTGCGATAAAATTACTAAAAATGAAGTTCAAAATACAAGTTTTGGGATTTTTTGGCACTTGTGTTTTTCTCTCTTCCTTCCGAATATCTTGTATATATTATTTTTAAACTTTGCTAATGCTTTGTCTGGATCATTAAGATACAAAGGAGCAAGATATAATGTTATTCCCTTTTATTATTTCAACAGCAGGACGTAAAAATCAATGAGAAACTGACGAGTTCGGATATTGTTGAAACATGTTTGAAAACTACCGGTTTAAGTTTCTTCATTAATTTATCTTCGAACAAAGCACTTCAATCCTTATTTATTTATTTTTTTATTTTCATAAAAATTTGATTCTTAAGATGTATAACTTTTCTTAAGATGATAAAACTAGTAGTACTTATCTTAGTTCCCTAAACATCTTGTGATAACATTTTGCATTTCATGTGTAGTATTTAAATTCTTAAATTGTTTCAAAAGTATATTAAAAAGTTTAAAGGAAATAGTAAAATAATTCTAGACACTATTTTTCCATATCCATAAAGAATTTATTGCTTTATAATAAAATAAATGCTAACACTGTATTAAATACTGAAACTTATTTTATTCGTTCAAAAGTAATATTTAAAAAAAATCTTCAAAGACTTTTAAATATTAATTTCAAAGTTGATGTTATACAACAAAATTCTAGGTGGTGTTATCCATTTCCTTTTTCTGAATGTTTTCTTCGAAATTAAGCCGCTTTAATATTGCATCAAAATAGCATCAAATTAAAAAAATAGCATTATTTCAAATATATCGAATGTTGTCTAGAATCACATTTAGATTTATGTTAAAATCAAAGATTTATTTCCATTCTGCTTGAAAAAAAAATCTCATCATGGTATTTTCACAAAGTAAATAAATATAAAAAGGGCAAAATATTTTCTTAGTATTGAAATTTGAACATTAATTTGGAACAATATAGAGCACCTGCTCCTGTTTGTTGCATGAAAATATGAAATAATAAGTTAAAATGAACAACGTCTCATGTTATTTAAGTTAGTACCATTAGTTATTTCATTTATGCTGTAGAAAGTAAACAACTGCAACATTACTAAGACGTAAGCCATAGTACTTATGTCATTCTTTTATGTTTATAATAGAAAATTATTAATTGGTGCAGAATATGAATTTAAACTTTAAATAGTACACAATTATTTATTTTAATAATAGAAATACACAAAAACTTTGCATAAATGTTTTAGTAAACATTTTACCACATCTCCGATTTGAAGTTTTTGATGAAATATAAAAGATATATTTGCAGTATAAAGATTTTATATTTCATATGCTTGACTGCAATATGAAATGCCGTTAAGCATTAAAGAGAAAATAGAAAAATAAACATAGCTGGTTCAGTTTAATTGAAGATGATGCAAGTTAAATATCTTTTTTAAAACTCTAATCAATTTTTAAAGGATACTTTACTATTATTTACAAAAAAAGTTTAAAAAATGAAATTGAAGATATTAAGGACCCCGCTATAAATATCCTTTTTATTTCGTTGCTTTTAAAATGTATGTTACTACAGAAACTCATCAACTACTATACGCCAAACTATAAAAAGTATAATTCTGAAGAAAAGATTCGGCTATCAAGGAAAGTCATTCCAAATCAGGAAATCAAGAGCTGAAATGTTTTTCCCCTTTTTTTTCTTCCGTCAAAAACTTCTCTCTTAGTCAATTTACCCTTATTTTATTTCCAGTCAATTCACTTGTTTACCAGTTCAAAAAAAAAACACAAAAAAAAACAGCATTGCTGAAACGAGAGTGTAACTTTGGTCACTGGTCATTTTGCCTTCAGCTCGTGATGCGAATACAATGAAGGCTTTAAAAACTGCTCACGAAGTAAACGTTAAGATCTTGCGGTACTTCAGTTTTCGCTGCAGGAATTTAATGCCGCATCTGAAAGGAACCGCATTCTTCCTTTTTGTTACTGCAGCTCGCGGAGAATAGACGAAGATCCTAAAGTAATTGTTATGATCACGGTAAAAAAGATAAAGCAGCATGATTTGCATCTCTTTTGTTCAATCACTGGCTTTATGAATCTGAGGAAAATATAGTCCTGTCTAATTACGCTGCTAGATCATGTGATATTAAAAAGGGAACAAATTGCTTTCTTATTTCAGTAAGATTTGTTGCTGTTTGTTTGGACTTCGAAATGCCGAACAAGTAATTTAGGAAAGGATTATTGTATTTTTTTTTAAATATTGATTGATATTATGGGAATATATTCTTACAAACTGATGAGTATTCAGTAAAATAATGTTTAAAATAAATATATGGTTGTTGTTTTTTTGCGTAGTAGCATTTATTTAGTTTGTTCTTGCTTTAATCGAATAATCCATTAGATTAAGGAAATATTAAAAATAATTAGGCACGTTTAAAACTATATTTTTGGTTTGTTACAAATATTCTAGTATTAAAATGTTAATCGACTGATTTCTTTGTGAATGTCATTTTATTTGCTTATGACTTTTAAGTGTTCGCTTGTTTCATTCGATACTTTCTAATATCCTATTGCTTCAAATTTTCTCATCCATATTTTACGAGTTTAGTTATATTAGTTTAGCTTAGTTATATTAACGTCCCGTTCTAAAGCAACATTACGTCTATTTTGGGAAGGACCTCGTAATTTTGAACCGCGGTCAGATGACGAGGACGACACCTGAGCTGGCATCCCCCTCTCCACACCACACCAGCAGGAGGACGTTTGGTCATGACAGATTCAACGTGCAATAGACCCCCTTACACGACAGTTCTTCGATGGAATCGGGTCTCGAACCTGAAACCCTCCGGCTCCGAAGCCGAGACCTTACCACCAGGCCACCGCGGCCCTCCATATTTTGCGAGATTTATGTTAATAGTCGTGTCTGAATATGCATTCTTAACATTATTATCTGAACGTGTTGTATCCAAAAATAAAAGTGGATTATTTTCTTTTTCCAATCCACTTTCTATGAATTTTCGTTTAACTTCTGAAACACAGGGAAAAAATTAAAGATAGAAAGATGAATATAATATTTTATCAATATTATATTCATCTAATTTGTTTGGAAACAAAACAGATGAAAATTTCCTTGTATTTTATGATATTTAAATATCCCATATCAGAGAATATATATGATGAAATTATTTAACTGGCATGTCTGATTTAATAAATCGATTTTTTATTCACTTCAGTCAATTATTGCTTTGTTATACAATATTCATAATATTGCTCATTTTGTCACATGGGTGTTAAATAATGATGCTGTCATAACAAATTTAGAATAATGTACAAGTGTTATTTTAACTAATTTGAAACGTAATGGTTAAAGCGTCATATAATATTTATGGTAATAATATTCAGTACGTTGGTAACTGCTTTTGTTAATGCAATTAGTATGACAGTTGAGGGTGTATATATATATATATATATATATAATTCATGGTTTCCATCTGCTGTCCCATAAAATATTCCAAGTTCACTTCATCGGAGTAGAAACCTTTCAAATCTTGAAATCTATCTCTGACTTAACATTTTAATGCATAATGAATTAGCAAAGTTAATTTTGCATTTCCATGGAAATAGATGCTAAATGTTTAGTAAAGATTATTACTATCAAATTTAAACACTTATTTCAACAATTACTTATAAATTTCATTATTTTGAGAATCCTTGATTTTTTATGATTTTAGTTTTTAAGGAAATAAGTATGTGGAATGATTTTTCTTATATGAATTTCTTTGTCATGCTGTGATTTTAATCTTCAAAACTCCAGAAGAGTAATTTTTGATATGGCATATTTCATTGTGTCAAAATTAGATAGGATTAATAAAAAAAATTTTAAATTGGATTTAGTTATATTTACAATTTTGAAGCAATAATAGGTACATATTAGAGAGAAATTCGTAATCTTAATTGGTGGTAAGATAACGAGGACAAAACCTGAAACGGAATATTACTCTCAAAACGTCTTCTGCAAACCAATGAGAAGACATTTTTTCCGATGGATTAAGCGCGAGTTTTATCAGTTAGCTTAGTGGATACAGGTTTCGAATTTGAAACCTTCCAATCTCAAAGCCGAGATCTTACACTGAGCAATTTGAAAAGAGTAAATAAAATCTTTGAAATAGTTCTTTTTATAAAGCATATCACAATTAATAGACTTGGAGGTATAGCTGATGTGTCTGCAATCCTCCTTGCTGGCAGGCTTTAGTACCGCCACAACATTGAAATCTTTTTCTTTCAACTTTTCCTTATTTTAATCGGTATGCAGATAGAATAGTCTTATATACATGTAGGGTGGTTAGGCTCATTTCCTAAGTAGAATTCAATGAAATGTATAACTTAATAAAATGGGAAAGGATTGTAAATCATATTTTTAATGGTTTTAAAAGGAATTAGGAAGTTATTGTTTTTTGAATGAGACCATTCCTCATTCAACGGTTTACAAATATTGCAATTGTTTTTTTATATATATTTCTTTAAAATTGGAAATTGTTTTACTGTATATTTAGATTTTGCGAAGGTCATTGTCAAATACATTCCTTTCTGTCGATATATCAATCGAAATGCATATAGTAATGAAAATATAAAAATAAAATTAAATGAGACCGATTTCAAGATAACTTATTCCTTGGATTGAAAAACAATGTATTTCTTCTTTTTCACTTCATAAATTGTTATGCTTTAACAATTGTTTGACAATAATGATCCATACTGAATGGAAAGAAAAGTGAAACTTGGCCTTTTTGCTTTGAAAACAAACAAAAGCAACACTAATGATGATATTCGAAAAGCACAAGACTGGCATTGTTAGAGGTGAACACTTGTAGAAGTCATTAAACCTTCGAAAAGATTCGAATCAGTTAGTTGGTAAATACTTTTATGATCTTTTTATAACGAAAGATTTTTCCAGAATTTTTAAAGAAAATTCATTTGAAGTTTAAACATTATCGATTACATGAATCCGTATTTCCTTTAAATAATGTATTATTCAAGATAAAGCTTTGCATTCTCACGTCAACATTTTTCAGATAGCGAATTTTATCGTTTTTCTTGTATTTGAAAAGCGGTATCGAGGTTTCACTTGTGCTTAAGTTTCGCCGATACAATAAAGAAAAAACTTATAAAAGGAAATTTTAACACGTGAATGCTGTGTTACCGAAATCTTACTTAAATACAATTTGATAACCTTTTTTTTTAGCTTTTGTAAATTACAATGCAGTCACTAGAATAAGTTTATAAAAGAAATCACCTGAGAGAAGAAACTTACTTCCGAATTTTGAAAAAAATCTTTTATTATTTATTCACCAATAAAAGCCTATCAATTAACTTATGTCAATATTCTATATTTTTAAATATTATGTTTAAAAAAATTTTCTTTGATAAATTTTATATCTATAATAATGATATTAAACATTGTTTCCTTGATTCCTTTAATTTTTACTTGAATTTTAAAACTATGGTTGTAAGATACAAATTAAAAATATTTTAATATTTCAAAATTTATGGATGATTTTTATAATATTTTTGCATTAATAATTTTATAATTTTTTCCTCAAATAATTATCGCTTAAAGGCATAAGTGATAGAATTTAAGAAACGAAATAACAGATACCAAAAATACATGAACGAGATTATAAAACCTTTTCTACATGGAATCCTTAAGTTGCTACAAGAATATTTTTAAAAAAAAATAATCCATTAACATAGTGGACTGTTTCTACATGGAATCCTTAAGAGGCTACAAGAATATTTTTTTAAACAAATAGTCCATTTATATAGTGGTTAAAACATCACTAGCTAAAAGATTTAGCTTGATATTAGAAGGATGAATTCTTCATTTGGCATTGAAATTAAATGACTTAAAATGATTGAATCAATCGCTTGAATCAATCAATCACTTTATTTACATACTCTTGCTGTTTGCGAACTTTGTTTATAAAGTCATTTCATTAACAATTTTGAAATAAATTTGCTCCTTTTGCAATTTTAATTGGCCTTTTGATTGGTTTAAATCTATCTGAACACAAGTCAATGGTGCCTTTTAATTTGTTTGTTTTATTACAATGTTGAATGAGAAGAACATAATTAGTAACATGAAGGATATGAAAAATTAATGAATTAAATAAAAAAAATCAGAGGTTGGATAATTTCCCCTTTTCAGCTCAAAATTTTGTTTCAAACTGAATTGCGTGTTTGATGAATATTACAAATGTCAAGGAAGATCTAATCATTTATTCCTTTCTCATAAACCTTGTAATAGTTAAGAGAACAATTCCAACATAACCCTAGTTTCCGGCATTTTGTGAAGAAAAGGAAAGAATAAGATATCTTGCCTATAAAAATTAGTCTTCCATTCTTTATTCTCTTTTACGAAGACGAAAAATTCATTCGTAATTTCTTGATTTTCAATTCATGCTGGTTTTACGATGTTTTCCTTTTTAAAAAATTTAATTTTTCTTTCAAAACGTTGCCATATTGCGATGAATATAATTTAATTATCTCTCGTTTGAAAAGGTATTATGGTTGGATTTGAAAAAATTCTTAAATTATATAATTAAATTAAAATTAATAAAATAATTAAAAAAATATAAATCTTTAATCTTTCATTCAACAGATGCTATTTAAAATAAATGTTTGTTGGAAAAACTGAGGATTCAGAATATGCAAATACATTTCACCATTCAAAAATACTTATGAATCATTTATCTTAACATATTCAAAATAACAATCATTACTGTCTGAGAAGCCTCAGCAAAGACGAAAAAATTAATAGTTAATTATTAATTGAAATATCGATGCGACTTTTTATACAGATTTTCAATTATGTTGGGATTATTTAAAGAATGTAATCATAAAGATAATGCAATGAAGTAATTTTTTGTTGTTGTTGTTTTTAGAGCACTAAATTGTAAATGTTTTAATAACATTTGTATCGCATTTTCATATATGATATCTTTGAGAAATAATAAAGATTGACTTATATCCACCTTCGAAAGCGCTTTAAGTTTGCACAGAAATGTCACATAATTAAACAGAAATAGTCGCTTTGTAAGAACATCATTTAAAGATTAGTAATAATAGATATACTTAACTCTTTTAGAGCATTAGTTTGTTTGTGAAGGCACTTTTAAAAATCTCAAGAAACCTTAATATCCTACTTTAATACTAATCAACAATGAACATTGAAGTGAAAATAAATGCATGCTAATCATAGTCTATTTTATTTTGATGTTTTCAAATCATAGTCATTTAAAATAGATGGATTGAAATATTTACTAACATGGAAATATGCATCTTATGTGGTGAAAGCTCATGCCATTTCAAAAATGGAAATGCAATGTCGACTTCTGGATCGCCAATGGCGCATCTGTTTTGCTTTTTCTTTTATATCAAAGAAGTTTTTTCAGATGTTACTGAAAGACCTGGAAGCATATATGCGGAGCTCCTAGGGGAAATTCACTTGCAAAATAGGCACGGTTGAAAAATTTGCAAAAGAAACCTCCATTCGTATATCTTTTGCCGCGAAGAGTAAGAAACTAGTAAATATGCAAGAGAGAATACGAGCAAGAATAGTATTACCCGCATCGTCCCTTTCCTCTCTTTTTATAAGATATATCACCACAATACATAGAGAATATAGATTTAAGTTGAAAGAAGAACGATGGCAAATCTTAGATGTTTATTTACAAAGCATATAGTAACTTCAGTAAGTGTTTAGACAGAGCATTTATAGAAAATCTAGAATATTTTAATTAAATTTTGCGTTTACAAAATTACCGCAAAATTATTCTAATCATTCTATAATTATTCAAAATTACCGTAAAATTATATATTTAAAACATTCAGATATAACTGTTAGTGGGTATTGTTAATTGACTGAAAGTCAAATTTAGGATTCTATACTCTGGAACATTATGTTCACTAAAAATCGTATATTAACTATAGAGATAAATAAATAATTATTTTAAATATGCACCTAAATTACAGTAAAATTCTTATATAAGGTACAAGAACAGTAGCGGGTTTTTTTTGTGACAACGAAAAACACATGTGTCTGAAGGGAAGCATAAAGGTTGTCATTTATGGTGTTACGTTCTCTTTCTTTCGATTGGTCGAAATTCTTTATAATTATTTTGAGGGGAGTTTAGCTCTAATTATAATGTTCTACCTTAATAAATTAAATTAGAAAACAAACTTGAAAATGAGACTTATATTAGTTTGAAATTGATAGCTGTGAATAAATTTTTATTGGATATGTAGCTTTGCGTTTTATCTATGCTAGTTCAGATTATACTTTATAAATTTATCATTTACACATTTCTTCAATTGTTGTTTTACATGGAAAATCTTTATAAATTGCTTGAATTTTGCTCCAAAGTTTCTAAAAAGCCTTTGGAATCCAATGAATCATCTTATACGCAGCTTGACGTTCATGATTCATTAAAAATGATAGCTAAATTGTGCTTGATATTGGAACTGATCTATTTTAATAGCATTACATCTATTCTGATCATAATGCATATATTTGTTTCTAATGGAGTCGTATCTAGTGATATCATAAAGCGATTAAACATGCAATATTTTAGGTAAATCTTTTAATTATAGTATAATTGTCTTTTGTGACATTGTAGCATCACTTTCTTACTCCTCATGTAAATCTCACAAATAAATAAACAAAATATTTTTTCTCCAACTTTGAACCATTTAAGAAATTCAAATAATTGAATATTTAATGAGAAAATTGAAACAGTTTGAAATGCATTGTAACAATGTAATCTGTGGATATAAATTATAGAAAAAGTATTTTCAGAAATCGTCGAAATTTTGTAAACAGTTTCACAATAATATATATATATATATATATATATTTGAAATATATAACAGAAATTTTTAATTCTCACAATAATTTCTAAAATATCTTCCCAATGAGAATATTTCCGCCATCTAAATTGTATTTATATCCACTTTCATACTTACAAATCTGATAATTTCTGATTTAAACTTTCTTCAATTACCATTGTAGACAAAATGAAGCTTTGAAATATTTCAAATCACCCAGAAGTTGAACTAGAAGAATTTCTTAGAATCTCCAAAATTTGAATGCCCCTTTAGAAGTTAAATCCTTGATTCCTATTCCTTATTTACGTTTGTTTCTGATATTACATTCTTTTAAAAAATCCATCCAAATTCCTTATTATATTATGAAAAACAATCATGCGTTGCCTATTTATATAGGGAAGTTAATATTCAAGTGTATTAATAATATATTTTGTTGTCTTTGTATTCAAAATAAAACATAATTCT
>JAPMOR010010346.1:90068-168667 GCA_026543865.1 Argiope aurantia | reverse complement strand
CTTACCAATTGATTCAAATTAGTGATAGCAGAATATTAATATTATTGTATGTGTATGTTCAAAATCTAATTTCACATATTATACTTATAACATTCCAATACTTGAAAATCAAAAGGAGGATGTCACATAATGGCAATTTTGAAACGAGTTTGTACAGAATATCATGGCAGTCTATTATTGGACAAGACTATTATTCGATTTGCCTTAATATCGAATTTCCCTCATCTGCCCTATACATCTTTAGTGCGCCTTCTTATTTTCAAATTCTATTTCAATTGAAGAAAAGGAACATCTGAAGAATCAAATTTTCTTCAACTGAATGAAATACAGACCTCTCAAAATATCATGTTGCTTTCATTTTTAGAAGCCAAACTGTTAGATGAAATGTAACGAAATTGCGACATATATAAAAGAATATTCTTCAAAAGAAAATGAAATGGAAGAAAATATAAAATCACTTCAAGACAGCATTTTAAAATCAGTGTTATAATGCTGCAAATAAGAAGAGGAATACAAAGAATACCAAGAAGAGGAATATATCAATAATAAGAAGAGAGATCTGTGATTTTCATTCGTCAAATTACTGCATATTAAATATTATTTGATCTATTTATTTAGGAATATTATAGAGTCTCGTATGCTATAATTATTGTCAAAATCTAGAAGTTGAATTTTAACTGTTGATAACTTTTTAATAAAGAAAAACATGGCAATTTACAAAACAGACCGTTTTGTAAATTGTCTTGGCATAAAACTTTTAAAATTTAATAAATACTTCGAATTACTGGATTTTCTGACCAATTTTTAAATTTTAAACTTTTAATTAAAAATTTAGCTACATTCTACCTTTTTCCTACAAAACTCATGTGAGTATTTCACAAAATTAATTTTTAAATAATTTTAAATTTGTCTTTTATGATACCAATTGATTTGAAATTTACGAAACTTCGTAAGTATTCTTAAAAATTATGTAATATTTAATAATATTTCTATGTTGCAGTGCAATTAAAATTGTCTTTGGTGCTTCATCAAATATTTAATACCTTCTAAAAAGAAAGAAAATCAAAGTCAGAGATTCTGCAGATTAACTATGCAGTTTGCTTGATGAATTAGAAAATTTAATTATATTTCCATGAAATGCTATATAATCAATGGGACTTGATTATTGTTTAGATTAAATAAACCAAGAAATTAAAATTCCCCATTGCATTATTATATCATAGGACTCAGCTTCATTAGGCAAGTTCATATACACAAATACGTGCAAAAGCATTAAAATAGTAGTTTAATGTTTCTCACAACTTAAAGCTTAAAACTTCTTTGCTGAAGAATCAAGAGCAAAGTCGTATATAAGTGATTTGATTGAAATTAAGCCCAGCGAAAATTCCGAGTGAACGAGCTAATCGCCAAAAGATGGTTAGTATAAAATATCGAGATTATTTTTAGCAGAGCATAATGCATTGAATCACTAAAAAACATTTAATAAACAATTTATTGAAGATTGAATTGTAAATTCATTTTAAAATTACTTAAGCTATAAATTCGTAAAATAACCTTTTCTATGAAAGATTTGTAGGACCAGTATACATGTCATTATGATTGATAGAGACATTACACAACTTAGCCTTTAGATGATATTCCACATATAAGATTAATTTATTCAAACGAAGATTCTGAACGAATACAATCAAGGCAAGGAAAGGTATATTCGCTATCAGGGCAAACTAATTATTAGTTCAGTATCTTATTTTCTTTAAAATTTTATATTTATGTACTATTCTTGCATGAAGGCTTCTTATGACATTTTTCATACGTATATATTACTATTCTTTGACGATTCATTCTAATAATAGATTGCTCTAATTAAAGAGAACTCTAGAATTTAAGAGTGAAATTAAAAATAAATTTGCAGAATTTAGGAATTATCCATAACCATCTTATATTGTAAGAAATCAATTTTCGACTGCAATTGTTAACGTTACTATAATTTAAAAAAAAAAATAGAATGTTGTACATTAAAACACAAGAAATAAAAAAATATATATTTGCAAGTTTAGCATACAATATCATTTGCCATATGGCATATATATCAAATATTATAACAATATCATTTGCCAAATTAATCTTTTGATGCCGATAATTTTATACATCACTTTAATTTATAATTTATAAATAAGAAAATTAATGTACACATTTAAAAGGAAGAAATAAAAATCATTAAGTTTAATGAATGCCACTTATAAAATATTATTTCCTTATTAATGTTACTAAATAGAAAATAAAATTTCCTAATTTTTCTTTTTAATTTATAATTATTAGAGAATCATTTTTTTCTAATTCACTACCAACTGACTCCATTCGAATTTAATTAAAATCAATTCATTTAATGAATTGATTTTAATTACATATGCGTTCCCGAAGTATGCTATAAATACTCTGAAAGTATTAAGAAACTGCGTATGCAAAATTTTAAATTAGTATATCAGGAATTAAAAATTGAATACGAAATTCCATATGTACATACATGATAGAAGACGAACTAAATAAAGTCATAAAACGAATTTTTTAAAAAAATTAGTTTTTACCTTCATAAAATTTCTAGCTGAACCTGAGGTGAATGGAAATTTGTGCAATTGATAATTGCATAAACATCAGTAACGTGAATTATATTTTGAATGATACATTCAAGCGATAAAAATAACCAAGAAAGACTAAATATATTTAAAACGTATTCGAAAAAATATTTACAAAAAAAATTCTGCCGGTTTAATAAAAATTTTATACAAGATTATTAATTGTATTACCAAAGCAATTTTGCAGTTTTGGTTAAACCTTTCATTTCACGTAGTCTGTGCATAACGTTTTGCATTTTTTTTATAGAATCAATAAAGCTTATAGTAAAAAAATTAATCTGCATAAAATTATTACTCTTTTAAATTGAAAGCGCTTCATTTTATCATGGTGCATGATAATCAACATGATAATCTTCATGTTTTTAAAACCGAGGTTCCTTGATTAGTTGGCCTGCCAAACCCTTCAATCATCCTTTTTTAAGAAATTTTAACACGCAAAACGGATGGATCTCTTGACGCATGTATATAAAAAATAATGTAATTTCGAAGGATTGCATATTTATTAAAAATAAAGGGAATCCAAAATGTTTTAAATTCGTTAAAGAACAATTTTTCTTTGATAAAATATCTTTAGCTTAAAATATTAAATTTGCTGAAACTAGGATCGGTTTTCATAATCCAATGTAAAGAGAATAGTTTTCTAATGCATAGGCACAGGACTTAAAAATACCATTTTAAATATAAAATAATTTAATGTTATTGTATCTATGAAAATTTAAAGTTGTAAGTTCAAGAAAATTGAAAAAAAATGAAGTTATAAAATTATATTCAAATATTGCAAATAGTTGCAAGATTTAAAATATTCAATATATAATGTAAGACTTAATATTAATTCACAATATTAATACTTAATATAGGCTTTAGTATACCCTTCGAAACTTAAGATGGAGAAAACGGAGTTAAAAGAATGTAGAAAATGAAGTACTTCATAAATGATATTTAAAATGCGGACCCCAAGATCCTTGAATACATCCGAATAAAGAATAAATCTTGCAAGAAATTTAAGACATTTTTTTTTAAATTTTACTAGAGTACTAAAGATATTGTATTTTAATTATTTTTTATATTAAAGCATTTGATTTATAATATTTTTAATAAATATATGATTTTGGCGTCAATTCTTAACATTTCAAATTTCATCATGAATATAAGCTTAATTAAATTAATTTACTAAACATTAATTTATGAAAATTGTATATTATCAAAGCACATAAATGTATACATTTTTAACCACATCAGAACAGGAACGAAAATTTAATATAAAAGTTACATATTTAAAACCTGCATTAAGTACAAGATAATTTGACAAATTGGATGGACTCTAAAATGAAATTCAAACAGTTGTATATAAACTGCAGTATAGAAAATAAAGTATAACAGTATCTAATAATTGATTATAAAAAAATTCTTATTCAGTATAATAATTACGTATGTAAAGCGTTAATTACAAATTATTCCCTTATTCTTTTAAGAAAATTTAAAATCGCTTCAAGGACACTAGCATGAAGGAAAGTATTTTACCTTAAATTAAAATTATATTGTTTAGTTTCCACATCATGTATCTCATTGTCAGTATTTCATTACTTAGATAAATTGTTTTTCAAAGCAAAACTGAATTCGATATGTATGCAATATGCGGTAATTTCAGCTAAATTCAATTTAGTTATTTTGAAAAAATTCTTCGAGTAATAATTTTGATCCAAGGTTCACAGCACGGAATTACCATTTGGATCAGCCTGAAATAATTACAACATACTAAAATAAAATGGCTTCTAATGATATGCCAAATTATTTGGCGAACTAGAAATTCAAAATTATTGAATCAAGCCCTTTTCCATAGAAAGAAATATTTGAAGAATTTTCTTTTGATGATAAAATATTTAAAATAGTCACAGTCTGCAAGAAAAAGAAGGAAAAGAAAAACTTACCCTTTATTATCCGAATGTTGAACTTGACTAGTTCATTCAACTGTAATCAAATACCGAATATTCGGCAAAGAATTACAGAATTAACAGAAGACAAAGATGATGCAAAAGCAGAAAGCACAATGACGTTGGCAATGTACACATGCTCTATGAAAATTTCAAAATACAGTTCTTGCTTCATACAAACTGCAATTGAAAAGTGAAATCTGATTTTCCTATCAGACACAATATCACATGCAGAGATACACTAATCCGTTAAGCAGCGCTCACACGAGGCCAACTATTGCGCGCAATGGAAGGTCACATCTACCTCAGGAAGATCATGTGACCTCAACAGTACTATGGCAAATTGTCATCTCATCGAAACAACTGTTTTTCATTGTCCCATTTTGGTTACTTGTTCTTCCTGAAGTAGGAGCAATAGCTGGCCTCATGTGAACTCTCCTTTATTTTCTTCTTCCGAAAATTCAAAGACTCAACTGGCATGGTGGTTAAAATTATCCATTAATTAGATGTTCGGATTATTTTTTCAAATCTGGAAGAAGTATGTGTGCAGGCAAATTTGGATAATGTCAGCAGATGGGATGAATAAATAAATATAAAACAAATATTTCTCAGCATTTAGAAATATTTTTTAAAAATTATATCTCTAGATTTTAACATTAAACTAAGTTCGGTTTAGTTACATTAAGCCTCGAATGGAAGCTGTACGAGAATTATGTTAACACATTTTTGAACCATGAATAATAATGAATGCGAAGAACAAGGGTGGCATGTGAGTAGACATCCCTTTTCCTAATTTTCGTATTACATTTAAATGATGATGTTTATCCATAGTACATATAAAATGCACCAAGTTCATGTTAGTGCGTTTATGACATTTGATTTTAAACCAATAGTCTCCGGTCTCGAACTCTGTACTCTGTAATCAAGCCATCACACTTCCACCACTATAATCAATTAAGAAAATTAAATTACAATTTCTTAGTTATTCTCTAGCAGTCATAACTTTCAGTGACATTTATGGTGTTTTCCTCATTAGAAAACCAAAGGTATTCATTTGAAATTTTAAAAGTTGATAATGAAGTACTTTAAAAAAGATCCAAAGACAAGGGTTCGAATCCATGTTAGCATGCGTACTTGAGTTGGAATTATGAAAATGGCTTCATTTAACATACAAGTGACAGAATAGTAAAAGGCTTATGGTCATAGAAGGATTATTGCAAACTCATTAATTGAAAGTTCAAACCGTCATTTAACAAATGATATTTTGTTTAGATGGCCTATATGACTCTGAAAGGTGAAAGGAATGAAAGTTAAGTAACCCAGAATTGAAGTGAAAGCAATGTATCCCTCATTCAGTTAATGATAAGTGAAACCACAAAGGTTCTTTATACAAAGTATTAAAATTACTAGTGTGTCTTCTTTAGGTAAGAGACTTATGTTTACTAAGCCAGACTCTTTAAAAGGTGATTTTATTAACTTAGTTAATTAATATTTATCACTGTAATACCGAGCAGGCTGTAATATTATTTTACTGTATTTTTGCTATTATATATATCATATCTTTTCAAATCGTGATTTCAAATCTTGTGTATGAAGGATATATTTTTGAGTAAAAAAATAAATTTTTGTATGTTTTGAGAGATTTTATATTTGTTTCTTACTTATTTTTACTTAAGGTGTATGTACACACTTGAAACTTCGAAAATCGTTCAAAATATCGAATAGTTTTTTTATTGCATAATAATGTTCTCTGATCCTTTAGTTTTCAAACGATACCAAGATGTTGACAATATTTGAAATGTTTCTCGAGTTATAATTAATTTTCTTGAGGTGCTTTCATTAAAAACTCTAGTTACGGTTTTTTAAAACTCATTTTATGAAGAATGATATTTTCCCACTATGTTGTTTTATTCAAACAATCATAACTCAACAAGAAATTAACCAAATACAGTTATTTATATATCAAAATAATCTGTATGAAATGGCGGAGGTTTTTTGATTCAATAAAAGTTATATTTATAGAAATAAATTTTTAATAGCTATTTAAATGTTAAAATTACAGAAAAAATGTCACTTTTTCTATTCATTGTTGATGAAAAAATTGTTTAAATAAACTATATATTTTTATAACTTGATTGTGTCAGACAACATGAAGACAAATATTAGGCATAATTTCCAACTGGAATTGTGTGTCTGTACAAATTAGAGTTTAAGATATCATATTTCAAAAAAATATGCTAATTAGCTCATTAAATATTACTTAATTAATTAATAATTAGTGTTATATGGTTTTTTCTCACTGAAATGAGTTTAAACATATATTAATGACCTACTGTGAAAGAACTGGATTTTTAAAGTTAAAATTTAAAAAAAAATCTTCTAGTGTGTACGTACACCTTAACGAAATATTATCTTTTTGTGTAAATATCCGGATGGATTGTTAATTTAAGCTAAACGGTGCTAGAGCCAAAAACGGGCATACTTGCCAATCATTTGGTTTCACTAAATATACAGATTTTTTAACTTCTTTCGAATACTTATTTTATTCTTCTATTAGTTTAAGTATATTAGTTTAGAAGAGTTAATTTATTCTTATTATTCTGCAGGAGCACTTTTACTATATATTTCAGATTATTGGAAGAATTACCATTTCAAATTTTTGAAGTTATTTATCTGAATCAGTATAGAATTGAATTTCTTATTTATAAAATGAAAATATTTGTATGAATACATAGTATCTTAAAAAATAAAAGTGTTTAAAAATTTTGTATCATTATTATTTTTATCGTTACCTGCACAATTTATTTGAAAATTCTATCAATTCATTGCGGTTTCAAGAAAATTTCGATAGCTCTTAATTTTAATGATTCAGAGGAAGAAATAAAAAAAATTGGATATTTTTCCGTTTGCATGACACCAGCGTTATTGCACTTAACTTTGAAACAAATATTTGGCAATTATATTCGAAGCTGTCACCAAATAATAACAATAATGCAATGTTTAGCTTCGATCTATTCTGTATATTCTTCGAATTAGTATTATTGCGCAAAGGTAATCTATTTGAAATGTTTATAGCCTAGACTTCTCGAATAAAATGAAATGAAATGATAATATATATAAATATGGTTACTTAGATATATTTTAAAAACTGTGACTTATAATGTAGTATTTCAAGTTATATCTTAAAATTAAATATCTTAATACTTTTCAAAAATTACATTTCTCAGTTTGACAACTGACTATTATTGAAGAGAGGACTATTAAATTCTTACCAGAAATAGGAATACTTAATGAAGAATGATTTTGATAAGGAAAATCATAAAATTAAATTGTCTTTTCTTTTCTTCCGAAATTCCGTATATTTTCAAAATCTTACAGCCTTCGAGTCTGTGAAGAAAATATAGGTTTAAATATATCCAGATTATTATCTGAAAGATCGCCCATATTTATACGTTTCGTTTATTTTCAAATTTTTATTTATCCTTTAGAATATTTTCTTTGCGATAGTTGGTGACAATATTTTAGCTTATCGATAATTTATTTTATCGTATTCTTGAACTAGCGCTGATTCATCTAAGTCTGGTTACAGTATTTGGCTACTATTTAAGCTAGTATGCATATATTTTGTGATACCCTGCAACAATATATTTTTATGTAGTTATAAGACTGACGGAAAAGATGCAAGGAATAACTTTTTCATTACTAGTAATCGATGGTTTTTGTGATAATATTTGCGAACTCACTTGATCATACAAATAAAATGTATTCTTGTTATACTTTTATTACTAATCAAGCATTCTATGAAATAAGAAATGTCTGCATTAGGGAAGGAAGTAAAACGATGAATTAGAAGAATAAATTATTGCAAGAAGCTTTTAATTAAACATGGGAGAGAAACCTTTTACTTTTACCATAATCTAATTGCAGGCCATAAGCAAAATTCAAAACTCTTCATTAAAAACATTTGTATAAAAACAAGATTAAAACAATAGTTACGGCACGTCTTTTTTTTTTTTTTTTTTGCTAATAAGATTCTAAAAGGGAAAAAAATCGAGACTTTAAAAATTTTTCTAGGTAAAATATCGAAATATCTCCAGTAAAATATTTCCTTCAAGATAGAGGTTCCTTAAGTGCATAAATAAAGTTGAATATAACTTAAAAAATTAATTAATTTGCTAAATAAAAATTTCATGAAAATATGACATATGAGGAGAAAACCATTCATATTGGGAAAAGTATTTTGCATTTTGGAAAATTATAGAGATCGTTCCATTTAAATAACAAATAATCTAATATATTAAGAAAAATAAAAGTAAATATTAAATATAAATTTTATGTGCTTTTCAGCATTTCTGATATATTTAAAATTGATATCATTTTGCACAAAATTTCTAAAATCAGATTTTGCAATAAATGCATCCTAAAAAATCCCTGGCAATTTAGTTTTTGTAAAACTGAGTGAAAATCAATTTTTGATAGAAGTATAAAAAATATATATTCCCTTTGGAAATTATATGCATTCGGAATTTGCATCTGCATTCGTAGTCCTATTTAACCTTTATTTCTCAGTTTTTTAATTAATGGAACCTTACGAACAACTTTCTCTCCTGTTTCATTTATTATCCTTTACTTATCCATTTTCCTTCCTCGATTTCTTTACAATATAATGAATTATATTGATTAATGCGAAAGTTTGATAATTTTATATTTTATTTAACGTCATTATCTGCCATTTACTGCGACAGGTTATAACTCGTAATTTAGTTTTCCCATCATTCTGTAATACCAAATGCAAAATAACGAATCCAGAGGAATGATATTTGAATGGGTTTATTGCATATGTATACATGCATATCCTCGAAGAATCAATAGTTTTCAACTTTAATTATTCAATTTATT
The DNA here is from genome assembly GCA_026543865.1 of Argiope aurantia. Classification (NCBI taxonomy): domain Eukaryota; kingdom Metazoa; phylum Arthropoda; class Arachnida; order Araneae; family Araneidae; genus Argiope; species Argiope aurantia. The sequence continues at coordinate 159,204 of JAPMOR010010346.1, read as the reverse complement.
GATTAGATTTAATAATCAAATTTATATGAAAGTTGTGACATCTTCTGATAGGTTGCAGTTTTTCTTTTTAATAAATGTTACATGAAAATTGGAAAGAATATTTATTTAAATTAATTTGATGAAAAAATTTATAATTATGTAAGAGCCAAGAATTTCGCTTGATTATTAATACGGATTAAATCTAAGTCAATACAAATTACACTTTCAATACACACGGTTATTATTCTGCATGATTTCTTTTTAAGTTATATTGAAATAGATTAGCTTGCTTAGAATTAAGAGCTAAATTCTTCATTTAAATTTCCAAATGATAATTATGTGATACTTAAAAGATTCAGAGCAAAGACCAGTGTGGAATCTTTTATCTTCCAAGTTATGCACATATATTGTACAATATTGCGTAATATAATATTCTCAATATTGTATAATACTTTTGAATATTGAATAACCTAATATCGCCCCAATGTACAATATTGTGCAATATGTTATGTTGTATGAGATAAGCGACAAAGCACCACACACGCTTGCTATCTTTATTTTTTATATTTTTTTTTAATTCTTTCATCAAATGTTTATGTTTTGAATTTAAAAAAAATATTCAAATCACTATTTCATAATTCGATTTTGAAAACTGAATGGATGTCAGAGCATTTCATTCCTTTTTGAAACAGAACAATGCTATAATCATTTATGTGTAATTTTTCGGACTCACAGAAAAAGAATTAATTTATAAGAAAAAAACGGGAATTTTTTGTGTCTTTGAAATATTTCCTAAATTTCTATTAATGAGAAATTTCATAAATTGAAAGTCTCATTTTTTATATTCCCTTTGACTTATTGAACAGTTTTCCTTATCATTAATGTAACATTTTGCTTCAAAATCTATAGAACGAAGTCAGTTGCTGAATTTTTTTTATTTTATTTCCTTTTCCGTTTTTTTTATGCCTCTTATTTTTAGTTTAGCCTCTTTTTACGAGGTAATTACCTTTATATATATTAAAATAAACATGTTTTGAATTACTTTGTTTACACAAGTCCTTTAAGTGTTAAGGCTAATAGGACTGATTATAACCATTTCAATTAATTTTCGAGTATTTTTGCGATAAAATGTTAAAAAGTTTAAATATTAATTTCTTCGAATGTAACAGTTTTTATTTAACAGGATATATTTTTAAATATACGATTTTAAAGTTGAAAGAAATTTACGATTTTAAAGTTGAAAGAAAGCTTATATGCAAATTTATACATTATTTGTTTGAAATGTATACATTCTCTGCTATTTTAAGAATAACATATACAGATTTGTGTATAAAAGAATGTAAGAATTAAAATTTTATATCATTTTTTAACCATTTTATTACTAATACGGCCCAAACCTACCATAATTTTTTTAGAAATGTGCGGTTTATAGGCATAGTTTCCTTTCAAATGAGTTGTGCAGGATGTGTAGTAAATTATCATAAAAGATGCCCTAGCTTTACATTCTGAATTCCTGGTTTGAAAATGAAAATGTTATAAAATTCTTGTGTTTAAAATATACAATGATGATATTTTGAATTATTTTATTTTTGCAGTCACTTATCATTTCATTTCCAATGTTGTAAAAAAAGGGATATTATTTTGTCCTACGAAATGTTGGACTATGTATCTGTATATGTTTTCCTTTTATTGTCAAACTACCAATTTCGGTAGGAAAAAAAATCCTATATTATATTTTTCTTCCTCCAAAAATAATGAACACTTTTTGCAAAGTCTCTTACGAAATGAAATTGATATGTTTGAGAACGGAATTTGGATTTCAAAAATTCGGAATATCGAATTCTTTATTGTTACTATACACTATGTTAGATTTTATCTGAATCTATCGTTTGACGAAAATACGTCAACACAATATTCCATTTCTTTTCATCAACACTATATTTCTATTATAACGGTCTGAATGTTTTTTTATGGAAAATATAGAATATACTCTTTTACTACTGGAGAAATGGAAGAATGTTCTTGATTTTTCTAGAAAGGAATTTCAAACTGACATTTAAAATTAATGTAATATTTTTTCAATAAGGTATTTTATATTGCATAAAATCTTCACATTTCTGCTATGAATTGGTTGTTTATTTTATCTGGGATATTGCATAAAATCATGAAGTGTCGCTTTGCATCCGAAGGAGGCATGTAAAGATACTTATATTTCTTCGAATTCAGGACATATTCAATATCGATAAAATTCCAGCGAATAAATTTCATTTTCCAAATTGCTCACAAATAAAACTGCAAGAGAATTGCCATTAGCGTAATGTTGAAATGTAATATTAACCTATAATATCGGCAATAAGAAACTGTAAGCATATATTTTGTTATAAACTTATTTACTAAGATCCTTTCAAACTCCACAAATTGTTTATTAAAGGGAAAGAATAAACGCGGTCATATTTAAAATATTGAATAATATTTGACAAAAAGAAAGAAAATATGCCTCAAATAAAAACTAAATGATTTTTTTCGGTTTTGAAAACTAATTGAAGTATCATTTATTGTTTCTTTAATAAAATTTTAAAATGAAAATTTCCCCAGAGTCTCAATAGATGGTTAAGTGTATTATAACTAATACTATTCGCAATAGATTAGAACGTTTTTATTTGAATATATTGAATGGTGTGTGTGTGTGTAAACAAAGGAATTGTGTTTAGAAAATATTTCTTAATCTCGCATTATATTTCCTTTAAATGCATGTTTTTATATTTTTTTAACATAAGGGAACAAGAAAAGAACGTCACTTAAAAATAATTTTTACAACATATGATACAAGATTCTTATAATCTTTTGTATGTTTTTAGTTTTATCATTAATATACATCATTCAGTTTTTTAGTATAAGCTGAAATCAACTAACAAACATTTATTGCACTTTTTTATTATCTAAAAATATAAAAATCCAAAATTAAAAATGTATTTGTAATTTTCTTTGAGAATCAATATATTTCATACTTTTATACGAATGATGTCCAAATCTGTGTATAAAAGTTATACAATTATCTAATATAAATAATAATGTGACTTAAGTTTTATTATAAATGCTTTTTAAAAAGCTATGTTTGAATTAATTGCACAAGAAGAGTATATTTTTTCAAGGTATTTTTCAGTGATCTTTGCGGAAATGTAATGTATAGTAAAACATTGAATTTATAAATCCAATAGGCAAGAATTAAAATAATTATTTTTATTTTAACGGTAGTTATTTATCAGTACAATTAATAAATCTATAGAATATTAATATATCAATATAATGAAATAAAAAATTGGACAAGACCATTTGGATTATATTTACCAAATATGACACATTTACACATTGAAACGTAAAAATGTCCTCCTTGGAGCGACTTTTTTTGAAATTTTGTTGGAATTTTAATTAATGAAAGAAATAAGCGAAGTTTGAAGTTTATCCGCGATAACTTTTAAACATATTATTGTTCAAAATTGGTTATATAACATTCTAAAAATCTAAGAAAGTATATTTTTAAATATGCCAATCTTTTCCTGATTTTCAACAGTAAACTCCATTTCCGGAACGAAAATCTTTTTCATTATTTCGCCAAATATTTTATAGCGTGATTTTTTTTCATTGTTGGAAACTTAGAAAGAATGATTCCGTTTAATAACTGTGTAGATCACAAGACGGATAAAAATTCAAATAAAAATGAATCAGACAATTAAATTTTTAATAACATTAGGATGTCATTGCACCTGTTTTCATTAGAAAAGTTCATGAACAAAATAAGCAGAACATATGTAAGTTTATCCGAAAGAGAGTCATAGTCTGACTCTCTTTCCCTCCCGAAGGCACACGGGAATACCTGAATCACAGGACCGCCGCGACAGCACCACTAGCAGGAATTGTGGTTGAGTCCTAAGGACCATCACCGGCCATGGTACAACATTTCCCTAAGGAAGAACGTCCTGTCATCGATGGGAGGAACCAGACCCCCATCTTTTCAATCACCCACAGCGATGGCGAGAACCAACCATGAAACTTCTCATCCTCAATTACAAGATGCCCCACCCAGAATGACTTAAGACTATTAAAATAAAATTTTTTAATGTCTCATAGTTTGGCAGATTATTTTCCTTGGAACTGCATATATAGAAATTAATTGGAATTAAAACAAGCAATATTTCCTGCAAAGCAGAAGCCAAATGTGTCAAGTATTTAATATTTTATTTTAAATTAGTTAGAATTTATGATAAAAGATACAGAAAGGTTTTCGAAATGAAAAATTCAAAAGTTACAAAACTTATTATACACGTCATTTAAATAAAACGCACAATTGATCTAGATATTCATTTCTCGTTTCTCAACAATCATTGTTAATAGTCGTAAAGCCAATCCAGTGTTTGCAGCTCTAGGTTTATTGAGTAATCTTAATTTCTCATTCCTGCATTCGATTTAATTAGCATGTATTACCACTTGAGCTTATTACTAATCATAGTTTACAGTAAGCAGGTGGGATTGAGATATTAAGATATGAGAAGATATGCTAAGACCGTTATTGATCCGGATCTGTTAAGAGATGCATATAATTTTATTAGGAATTTGACTATAGATCAATTGGTGGAATTTGAACCCAGCAATTTTGTCAATTATCGAAATATTCAAAATATAAGATTTAAAATATAAAATTTGAGAAATATTTAGCTCAGATATATTTTCATTTTTTTTTTATTTCTAACATTTATTTTTTATTTTTGTATGTGATAAAACTAGAAGTTTATGAATAGAAGAATATTGTTATTTAAATTATTGCTATATAAACAGTTTTATTATATGATGGATCGCTATATTCGACAGACTGTTATACCAGAGAACAGTTATTATTTTGCTCATGTATTCGTTATTCCCTAAGAATTTCGATGGAATTTTTTAATCTGCCAAGTGAAAAGAACTTATTATTTATGAATATCCATATATAATTTAAAATTAAAATAAAAAATATTTAAAAATTCCGAATAAAAGTTTTGATTAATATTACAAAATATTACTTTTGTAAGATATTTAAAGAATTATTGCATGTTTGGCAAATTTTATATGTAACCGTTTGTTGTGATTTACCCTTACTGTAATACGCACGATATTCGGCATTTAATAGGTTGTATTTGAAATAACCACAAATGAGTTATTAAAGGTAAGGATTAGAATCAAAAGAATTTCTCAATTTAAAGAAGTAACTATGTATAGGATTTAGAATCTTTAATCATAGGAAAAAGAAATAATGATAGGTAAACATTTTTGAATGCATGAAATGAAATTTATGAATAGAAAATCACATTTCGCAAATGCTGTAAGTTTATGATTATGCAAATTTTGTATTTGTAATTGTTCTACAGAATGTTTCCGAACATAGAAGCATGAATTTCGAAACACAGCCACACTTGTAATTTTCAAGGTTCCAGAAAAGCGTTGTTTACATGTCTTCCTGATGGTTTTGTTCTCATTTTGACTTTCTGGTGCGAAAGTTAACTTAATATGATGCTGCAATTGGTGAGAAATTCACCACGTCTCATAAGGTAATTCTAAGTAAACACTCTGCTTTTAAGTCCATGACAGAAAGGCATTTATTAAAGTGATAATGTTGTGAATAGAAGAGAAGAATATTTCACTCACATTACAGTCCTAATTGAAACCAAATTTTCACTTTTTAAAACTGCGGCTTATATGCTTCATCAAGTGTTTCTTAATAACTAACCATAAGCATCAATACTTTTTTTAAAAAAATATTAAAATTCATTAAATTACGAAAATAGTTCAATCTTAAATCGAACCAGAATTGTGAAGTTACACTAAAATAAAAGCTTTTTAATTCTTACTTAACTTTTTTTTTTACTATTTTTAATTTAATCTCAATAGAAATTAAAAATGTTGAACATATTTCATTCCGCATTAAGACGCAGAAGCTAGTTCTATGTAAAATTAGGAAGGATTTGAAGATTCTGCTATTGAAATAAAATTCGTTTTCTCAAATCTATGCTCGTTGCTCTCAAATGATACGCTCTCTAAAAATCAGATGTTTTCCTAACCTCATTTCAACACATTGTACATAAGATCTACATATAGAAAATAATGCTTCTTTTCTGAAACTATTCGCTGTCTGTATGTTATCTATATGACGATCCTGTTATCCAGTGCTTATCAATATGCATTAAAAAATGAAGAAATATTTGGAAAATTCACAATTTAGTCAACACAAGACACATTGTCTAATTAAAGTAAATAAAAGAAGGTTCTTTTAATTTCAAATGTTTTGCATCTATTCTCAGCAGACAAGAAAAGAGATTAATGGAAATTCTACTGGGATTCATAGGATTAGAAAATTATATATTTTTTTAACATTTGAAGACACATTAATCATCAGTATTCTTAAGATGCTAATTTTGCAAGGTAATTTAAATAGTTCAAGGAAGTTAAAGATTACAGTTAAGAAAATAATGTATAATTACATAAAATAAAAATACTGAGGAATATAATTTTGTTGTAAAATATTCTTTAAAAGTTCAGGTTTTACCAAAAATAAAATCGCGGAGAATTTCTTAGCATAGCTTAAGATACACTATAAATTCTAAAGTAATTAATTCATGGATTTCAATTATTTTTAATGATTTAGTGAAGGGATTGGAGTTATCTTTACAAACTATAAAACAGTAACGGATACTGGAAATTGCATCTTTAATTTGTGAATTAATTTCTATAATGATGCTTAAAATGTATTCCATCAATCGAGGAAATCTATTTTAAAGTCGAATCCATTAATACATTATTTTAGAAATGTAATTCATAATAAAAATAAATTACATCATTTAATTACTCCATTACATATATCATGCACTTTTTATTTCTTTTAAATAAAGAGTATTTTGTCGAAAAAAATTACAAAATTTAATTTTGATGCGAAAGTTTAGAAAAAAAACAGCAGGAAGTGTGAAACTAAATTAGATTAATTATATTGGCAGAATCAAAGCAAATAACATGTTTATTAAATTAAATGCATTCAGAATTTAAGTCGATATTTTTTCTACTACTTGGTTACAGTTTACCACTATACTAATTGATACAGCCTTATGTTAAACTTTCATTCACTATCTAATACTTATTCCTTTATTTTATCTAGTGCCTATTCATTTTTATTATTTAATATCATATTATATTTAGTTGTTTATCATTATTTTTCCTTCTAAAGAGTCGCTTTAGCTGTCTTCCACCAAGAGTTATTATTGATTAATGAGAAAGGTAACATACAGTGATGGCCAAAAGTGTGGACATTTTTTGAAAGTTTCATGTTTTTCAACTTTGCGTTCTTGTAGAATAAATTAATTTTCAGTTAAATACAAATGTTTGTATATCAAATTGAAGGTAATTTAATTTAAAATTTAATAACAAAAACAGTATTACAATATCTGTATAACAAAAAAAGTTACACTCAGTTTAGTAAGATCTATATTAGATTTGCATTTTTTTAAAGTGATACTTACACAATCAATACTTAGTAGGATAACCCTTATTTTTTAAGACAGCTTCACAGTGTCTTTTCATCGAGTGAACGAGTATTTGGAGTTCATCTTTCTTAATAACATGATGCCAAAACTCAATTATAGATTCAATAAGTTGTCTGTTATTGGATGGACGTTTTTTTCGTAGAAGAATTTTCAAACGTCGCCACAAATTTTCAATTGGATTGAGATCAGCGCTGTTTCCTGGCCATGATATACATCTATGCCTTTATTTTGAAACCATGGTTTGCATACTTTAGCTGTGTGGCATGGAACTGAATCCTGCTGAAAAATAAACGGTGCTTTGTTGGGGAAGAAATCCCTGATGGAAAGTATCAATTTTGGTTCCAGGACAATTTCGATGTATTTTTTGCTATTCAGGATACCATCAATCACTTGAATTCGGCCCACACCATCTACAGACATACGTGCCCAAATCATGGCATTTGTATTTATAGTTGCTTCAATGCAATCAGGATGAAGCGCTTCACCTATTCTACTTCTCACGTATTTTCTACCATCACTACCAAAGAGCGATATTTTAGTCTCATCGCTCCAGATTACTTGCTTCCATTGACTTTCTGACCATTTAATGTGTTATTTTGCCCACTTAACTCGTTTCGTTCGCTTTTGATTTAAATATGGTTTTTTCCTTGGAATTCTAGCTTTTAGTCCAAATCCTGATAACCTTCTTCTTTTTGTTCTTGAACTTACTGCAATACCCGCTGCATTCATTTCACATCTAATGGCGTCTGATCAAATTTTTCTATCTTGAAGGCATAGCCGTTTAATTTTTCTATCGGCAGTAGCAGTTGTGTATTTTTTTTTCTGCCTTATTTGGCCTTATTTTCCACTGATTTCGTTTTTTCATAACGTAAACAGAACTTTCGTACACCAGAACAAGTCACTGAACCACCAACTTGTCTTGCAATTTCAGCATAAGAGAGGCCATTTTCTCTCAATATGACAATTCGGTTTCTTTTTGTAGATGTCCAATCAGTTCTTCTTGTTGGCGTTGTTTGTTTAAAATTAGTTTAATTAAAAAAAAGGACTTAAAATATTCAAACGCAGCAATACTCTATTTAATTGCACTAGTATGCATCATTCCGCATCCATCCAAATAACCTAAATTATAGTTAGACATTCGATGGGTCCTCAGAACAGTGTTTGTGATTGGCTAGTACGCTTTTATTACAAAACACGTCATTATTCAAAACGATTTGTGTTTGTTTGTTTTACTAAAATGAGAGTAACTTTTTTTGCAATACAGATATTGTAATACTGTTTTTGTTATTAAATTTTACATTGAATTACCTTCAATTTGATATCTAAACATTTGTATTTACATGAAAAATAATATATTCTACAAGCATGCAAAGTTGAAAAATATGAAACTTTCAAAAATGTCCACACTTTTGGCCACCACTGTATATTGTTTATTTCAATTTTATAGCATTATCCCTATTAGCAAACATATCTTATACAAAATTGTAAAGATATTAAACAACATTTGCAATATTGTATACATTGTATTATATTATATAATATCATATAATGTTAAACAATATTGTACTATACTGAACAACAGGATGTGCTACCTGGGATTTGCTGGTTTTCATTTTCAATTTGATTTCCCCGCTATTCTAAAATTGAAAATATGAAACACAGTCGCCAGTAATAAAAAGAAATTGGAATGGCATGGCGATGATGACGTGTCCGCGTTTCAACGGAAAGGGGGTGCAGTAGCTTCTGAGGGTAAAGACCCCTGAGCACCCTAGGGCAGAAGTTTGACTTCTAGCTCATATGAAGTTTGACTTCTAACTCATACATTCGCTTGCGCAACCCCTTTCTACAAGGGGGCACATTCACGCAACTCACAGATAGAACACAGATGAAGAACAGCCATGCTCGAGCCGGTATTCGAACCCGGGACGCCCAGATCACGGGGAAGATGCACTATACCTATGCCAGGTCGCAGGCATTGAAATTGCATGAATCTATTGATAAAAATATGACTAGAGAACATTTTTTTTAAATTTATATATAATTTAATTAATTATAACAAAATTATTAAACTGCATTTAAGAACATTGAATATAAATCAGTACATAAAGAACGTAAGCTTTTCAGAATGATTTTTGGAACCTTTTAAATAATATTTTAAATATAAATACTGCTTTTTGAAACTTTTCACACTGATAAGGTTTTTCTCTAGACTGCATCACGATTTCCATGACAGAAGGACTTTTCATAAAATTCCCAGTACTATTCCTCTTTGTCATTCCTTTTCCACTGCTTTCTAGAATCCATCAATCTTGGTGAGTGTACGCTTTGAAAGAGTCCCTTTTAACAGACCAAAGGCACAATAGTCCATAGTTGAAACATCATGGGACTTCACAGGAATATTTTGAAAAGATATATATGCAGAACCCATATCAGTCTTCATTTAGATATGTAGTGGTATTTCTCAAAGTATGATTTTTAGCTTTATTTTGATGAAGTTCTACTCATTGAATGTCACAGGGATAGAATGATGTAAATATCGGGTGTAAAATTTTCTCTTGATAACACGTTTAAGTTGTTCTTAATATTTTAGAATTATGGGTTCGTCCCAAAATAGGCTTAGTGTTTTAAAAAGGGACGTTAATGTAATTAAAGTAAATTTTTTTATGCATCAAGTCTTGTTTTATTATTTTATTTGTTGTTACGATTGTATTTAAAGATCTTGCAATTTTCCGAATTCTGTGTCGGCAGATTCTTCTTTATAATTAGTGATTCCACTCTTAAATGAATTGAAATTATATATACTTTTTTCGAGTATTCATTTGAGTTTTTCTTTATAGTAGAAGTAATGATTTACAGTTTTTCATTTCCGATTAATTTTTTTTAACCCTACTCATTTTGAATTTAGCAATTTTACTCACGTTTTTCATACCGTTTTTGAATTATGGAATAGGGATATATGTCGTCATATAGTACACAACCATATCATTCAATCTGCTGCTGGTTTATATTCGGCATTTTAAAAGGAAAATAAATTTAAAACTAACATACAATATTTCTCATTTCAAATAAGAAACTACCAACAAAAATTGTTTTTCCATAACATTTGCTTGTTAAAAAATTATTTACAAAAATAGTTTTAAAATTGTGTAAACACTTTTATTGTTTTTGTGAATATTATGAAAGCAACAAATGAACTTTTTAAATTTTTTTTTTTATTAAGAATAGATATTAATTAGAAATAAATCTATATTTTCATTACAATATGTTAGCACTAAGAAAATATAAGTTGTTTAACAATCAACTTATGTTTTCATGTTTTCCTTTTCTAAGACAGGAAATATATGTTAGCAGTATATTTGCAATAAATTTCAAGCCAAAAATTGCCTTTTTTTAATGAAATAGTTTTTTTAATTAACACCAGGGAGTGCTTAACTTACGGGCAGTCAAATATACTATTTTGTTTTCGCGACATTCAGTGAGTTTTCTTACAGATATGTTCATGATATTATGTATTTAAAGCTATAATACTGCTAATAATAACGTTTTTATTCTTGTGTTTTTATCTTAGAAAATATATTCAATTTAACGAAATAACAAGAAAATTCCAAAATCTACTTCCATTCATTTTTAGTTGCAGCTATAATAATTGAAACCCGATTTCTTAAAATAAGTGGGAATGATTAAATAACTTAATATCTTCATTTTTTATCATACTAGTAACCCAATTTATATATTGGTTATTCAATTTAATAATTTTTGTAAGTATTTTCTTTTTTTTATTCAGAAGAGGATGCCCATTTATATACACAGTTATTATTTTTCCTTTGAAACAATATTGGATATATTAATCAAAAACTGAATATATTTTAAAATGCAATTTTTAAAGGCTTGTTGGCATCATTTTGTATTTTCATTCAATACTCTTAAATTTTTGAAATGATTGGTTTTAATAGTATTATTGAATAAAAAAAATTCTTGTTTTAGTTGAAGTTAAGTAGTTATTATTTTTAAATAGCTTTCCATTAAAATTTTTTTTATTTAATACATTGAAATAATTAAAATCCTCAGTTAAAGTTACATTGAATGAAATGGTTTTGCCTTAATTAAATATGAAAAGTATTTCTTTTTAAATTCTTTATTTCAGTAACTGCTTAATTTAGAGATATTAAACAAAAGAGAAAGAAAATTAAATTAGCAGAAAAATTTAATCAAATTCATCTACTTTAATGCATTTACGGAGTTAAATACTTGTTGTTTTGCTCTCAAAATTAAAATGAACTCAAAAAAAGTATTTAATTAGAGATAATGATTTCAGCGAATTGGATATTTTGTTTTTCTGTTTAAGTATTTCTTAGAAATCACGTTGCAATTTCTTCTATGAAATTTATTAATTTCAATTTTTTTAGCTCTTTATTGTAAAAGAGTTTCGCAATTTTACATGAAATTATATCTTTTTCAAATGATAACTTAGTTGTGTTCTGACATTTTAAAAAAACATATGAAATAAAAATATGGATTTTAAAACTTAAAGGATCATAATTTCATATTCGCAAATTAAATGCTGTTTAATTTTCTAAGAATTTGGAAATTTACACTCGTAAATGCTTAATAAATAAACTTTATGAATAAAAAATGAAAAAAAAACCCTTACTTAAAAGTTTTCAGGAAGTGATTCAGAAGTTTACTTTTCTGGGGGGAAAAAAGGGAAGAATTTATTACTCTGAAACGAGAGTTATTTTTCTTTGAATGCGATTTCAAAGGAAAAAGAAATTATAAATACTGACTGTAAAGCCAATAAAATTAATGAAGAAATAAATTTGCATATACTTTTTGAAGCATATGCCCCATTATAAAATAGATAAAATTACCTATATCAGTTCATAAATAAACAAATTACTCATTTCGATATCAAGGCTGTAGTTAGATTTTTCATCACTATTTTTAAAGCATGCGATTAGTTATTGCAGAATTTTGTCTTTTGAAACAATTTCCTTTCAAAAATACCTTCAAACTTTTCTTAGATGATTGTCACCTTTTATATTTTCTTTATCTTCTTAAGAAATGAAATAGAAAGGAAGAATTCTTCCCCTTTCGAAACGTTTCAAACTATAATTAAACTGTCACATTTAAGCTTTAGTCTTATAAAAGACACATTTTTTAGATGAATTTTCTAATACTGCATTTCGATCAAAAGTTTGAAAAAATTTTTTAAAACTCGATAAATTCGAAACACAAATAATGCTACTAAGGCAGACATATAAAGAAAAGGAAAGGAAAGGAAAATGTACTGTCACATTTACAAAATGTTATGAGGAAAGAACGACTTATCATGTTTCATTTATTCACTTATTATTTCAATGAACTAAAAATACTATAGACATCTTAGCATGCTTTAATTTGAAATATGTCGAAAAGCTTATTTATGGTTTTATTGCTTTATCCTACATCTTCCAGTTTCGCGAAAACAAATTTTAATCTCTTTTAAATTCCTCATCGTCTATGAACTTTTCGACACTTTTCCTAAAATAATCTTTGAAATTAATTTTATTTGCAGAAGAATGGAACTCTGATTTTGAAAGTTTTATTGAGATTTCGAATGCTTTATGAGTTTTTCAAAGGCGTGTAAGCTTTCATTTGAATCTATCGTCTGATGAAAACACATTTTTTCATTCGTTTTTTCATTTACGCATTCCTAATATAAGACAAAGTTTTTTTTAAATTGAAATGAACTGATTTTTTTTGTTATTCTATTTATGATTTGAAGAAATAAATGCATTTGCTTTTTAGAAAAGTGAGAATTTCAGAATGTCATTTGAAATTAATAAAATATTTTTAAAATAAATTTTCTTTAAATTTCATAAATTTGTATTTGCATTTTTGTATTGAAATATTTAAATTGCAGACAATTCTATGTTTAATTAAATATTTTTGAAATTTCATATACTTCAAAATCTTTATTTATTCTAATTTAAATAAAATAAAAACTATTAGACCATTGTTCTTATGGAAAACATATAATTCACGGTGTATCATATTAATTTGTACAGAGAAAAAAAAATGCCGTACAAATTCATAAGAAACTTGATTACATAAATAACGTACTTTTTTAATTAAAAAAATGTTTGGAAGTGACCATGCAATACATTTTTGCACAGATTTGCTAAATTACATTAATAATTTGAATAATAGTTTTATTTAAGAAGAATTTTCTCTCGTATGTTTTAGAAAAATAGTTGCTCTTTTTTAATTTAAAATCAATGTTTAAATACATTTTAAACTATTTTGTGTATGACAATTGTCTAAAATTCTTGTTTCAAGCACAAATTTTAATTCTGTTTAAGAATCAATGCATTTACTGAAGTTTGCTAATTAAAAATTATTTGAACAATGCACGAAATATTCAACAGAATAACGAATACCCTGTCAACACAAATACAACATTTTAATATCAAAAAGTGTATTGTTCTAATTGTGATTAATATATATAATTTCTTTAATGGAATAGTTCATTTTATAATTTTTTTTTGTTATTTTGTTAAACTATTTGAAAAATACTTTAAGAAGAAAATATATGTTTGAAACAAATTGATTTCAGAGAATCATTTGCCATTTTCTCAATATATTATTTACAAAAACAAAATCGGATTAGGACATTGTATTACTCTTTTCCCAAGCCTAAATTTCTGAAATTCATAACTAGAAATAAAAAAAAATATTTTTTTTTTACTGAAAAAGCGATTGTTGTTTGTTAGTAAAATATTTTAAATTCATTTAAGAAAATTGTTCAAATATGACTGAAAACTTTTTCTCTGTTTTCTAACAATCATAAAAATTGACTGTTATTTTGAATAAAATATGTCATAAGAAGCTAGTTTAAAAACATATTTTTTCTTTAAACTATTAGTGATTCTACTTAATATGAATAATTTTATAATTTTAGTTTGTTGAAAATGTATTTAAATATTTTTAATTAAAGATTTAGAATTATCTTTTATAGGGTATTTTGTATTTTAATTTTTTTCTGAGGCTTACATCTAATTTATCGAAATTATAACCTTTCGCAATTTTACAATATTAAAATTGTATCAGTACAAAACAAATATATATTTTTGTTAGTTTTGAATAATGTGTTAAAATGTGGTATATAAGTCATATATATTATAATATTTCGTCAATCTAAGCAATAGCAAGGAGTTTCTCATCAATTATGTTACAACGATGCCTATGTTTCATGCCTATTACATGATCTTGATTTCTCTACTAACATCCATCATAATTAATCTAAATTCAACCTTGCAAATTGCAGCTTATTTAAATCTCCAATTAGCAAGCAAGAGAGATATGATGCGAAATAACAAAATATGCTAATAGAGAAATGATAAATAGTGTGATTAACGGTAAAATATTTAGTCCAATTAAATATTGGACTTTCAATTCTTTATCCTCAGAAAGAATTACTAATATTTCTTCGTTGGATTAGAAATACTAGCTTTTGATACTACAGGGTGTCCTGAGATATCCTGACGATTTTTAAAAATGCATAAGAGTAAAACGGTTAAGGTTTAAAAAACATTGCCGTAAATTCGTAAGAAAGTAAATAAATATTTCTTCCCACAATTTTTGGTTTTAATTCAAAGCATTGTCGACAGATGATGCCTAAAGTCCCTTTTATTTTCCCCGCATGTAAATCATCAAAATATGCAGTTGTCTGCTTCGAACTTAAAGGAAGTGTTCTGTGACTGGGCTAGTAGTAAGTAATAGTAGAGGAAATTATAACTCAAACAAGAAGCTTTCAGTGGAAATTTCCCATCTTTAAGGGTTCGCACCCGAATACAATAAAGCTGCTGTACGAGAAATTCAAATGAACTGGATCCCTTGCAGATGAAAAAGACGGAAGTGTTCCAGGACATTGTTCGATTATTACATTTAACAAATGTATAGTTTTTTTTTCATTTATTAAAAGATTTCGAAAAATTGTGACACGATTTTCAATTGTTCCTTTATTTACATATTTACTTTCTGCATCATAATCAATCGACAGATTTCTGAACTGAAACCAAAAACTTGGCTGGAAAAATGTATGCCCTCTCCCGTGAATTTGTTTATTTAGCCTTCACTTTTTTCCTGTTATGAGTTTTTGAAAACCGTCAGTTTATTTCATGATCCCCTATATATTAATCGAAAGGCACTTTTGACAATTTTTGATTTATAAATTTGAGTATTTCATCATTTTTAATGCGTTCCCATAAGGCAGAACTTTTTAAAATGTGACAACGCTCTACTTGAATTATTTTGTAAAATGTTATATTTTTGAATTCTTGTATAAAATAGATTCAAAAGAAAACTTATGAAGCTGAAATTTCTAGATCATATATATTTAAATACAAGCACGCACAAATACATAGATAACTGGAATATAGAGCAGTGCTTTGGCTAAGAAACGTACTAACCATATAGTTTCGAAATTTATCAAATGATTTTTTTTCACTGTCTAATGAATAAACAAAATCCACTTTCTAATTTCTTAAATATATAAGTAATACGATGTAACTCTATCCAGTTTTTAAATATTAAATTTCTACTAATATAAGAAAATATTTTTTTTAATTTCTTTTGCATTATGAAGCCTTAAAATAATTTTCATGTATTTTTTAAGGAGCGTATTACTTCAGAAAAACGGGAATTAACAATCATGAGAAATTACTACACTGAATTTAAACCAAAAACATACGTCGAATTTTAATATGTGAAATGTTTTGTAAAAGAAAATTACAAAATTTAGGAATTTAGAAAATATCGTTTAAAGGTATAAAATGGTAACAGAATGTCAATTACAAAAATGTAATAATAAAAATAAACATTTTCTCAAATATTGAATGAATAAACAAAATTAATTATATAAAGAAAGCTGTTCAGGTATCAAGAATATTGAGGAAATCAGCGAGCATAGACTCCTATAAACATTATGCCACATCAAATAAATGTACTGATATATATTTTTTAACGTCATTGATGAATAATAATTAAATTACGGAAAAGCATATTATTGTGTGATCTTGGCGAATAATCGTTGCGACTCAGTTAATGCACAAGCATCAGAGCATCAAATGTGTAATTTGCGGGTTTTTATTGACCGGTTGAAACTAAAATTAAATACAAAACGACTTGCAATTATAAGACATACCAAAGTTCATTTATTAAAGTCATTGCACTTGTGTTACTTTGTTTATATACTTGTGTAAGTACAATCCATCAGACGGTTGACCTGTTAACGAATTTGATACCAAATTTAGTTAATATCTAAATTTATATAAACTTTAGATGTTAAATATGTGTATCAAATTTTATTAATCTAACTCTTTTTGATTTTTAGTTATGTTAAATAATATTCGGACTGCTGTATATGTCGATTTTCTTTGAATTGATTTCGTTTAAAATTTGATACCTACAAATCTGAAATAGTAACTTTATACCAAATTTCATTCATCTATCTCAAACGTGACTTATTAATCATGTCAAACAGAATACCATAGATGTGTTTTCCAGACTTTGGATACTCTGAGCGATAGAGGTTTGTCAATATCTAGAATTCGAATTTTTTGACAATTACAATCCTTTCTCTTGGTATACTTCCTCTACGATAAAGTAAAACACTGTGTAATATCATGAAATATGCACAACTGCCCGCGATTCCATCAATTAGCTTTACTTAAATAATTATTGGGTCTCTAAAATATAACAAGAAATATTCGGAACAAAATACAGAATCCTACATTCAGAGCAAAAGAGGAATACATATGTCAAAGGAATGAAGATGATATTATAGGTGTTATGCAGAAGTGCTAATCGTATGCGAGTGTTTAACACACTGATTCTCACATAAGTCGCTTCTTGCTATCTAAATGTACACAATCATCTATTTAATTAAACGATTTCTTCTCTATATTAATTAAGAGATGGCATACAAGAGGACACTGATTTGATAAATGATCCAAATATCAGACTTGAATTGTTCAATGAAAGTTTACTTTCACTAGATAGATATGCCAATGGAAAATTTGAATTTATTTCTTTCAAAACTATTATTTTTCAAAATTGATTTGTATTAAAATACAAATATTGCGTTTTCAATGATATCAGTTTTATTTGCGTACAATTTATTCTTTCATTTTCGATATTTTTTAAAAAAATTTTCTTTGATATATAACAAAACTTTTAATATTACGATGAGTGTTGAAATCATAAATTAAACCATTCAATCTCGTGATTTTTCAAATGTTAAAATTAAAATAAAAGAAAATTTGTTTCTTCTTTCGGATAATAATTTAGAGCAAGTAAGATTTATATTTCAGTTTTTATTTTGTTATATACACTATTAAATTTGTATGCGTAAAACTTTTTGTAATAGATTGATTTAATTAATTTTTTCTGTTTTATCAAATAACTAAGAGATTTTTAAAAAATGTTTCATATTGATAGGTTAACAGTATAAAAAGACAATAAAATGAGCGAACAAGCTTTTTGCCAATGTTACCTAGTTTTATGAATACATCTAGAAATGCTTTCATATTTCTTATGCAAAATTTAATTTTAGGGAATTAATGGAAAAATTCAAAAATATGAAAAATGTATAAAGGCGGACACTTTCAAATATGTCAATTCTTAGTTCTATTTAAAATTTAAATTGATTAAAATATAAAATTGAAAAACTATCTTCTAAAAGATGATTTTAGAGTACCTGATTTCATAAACATAACCATTTCAATTTATGAAGAAATATAAGATAGGTCCTTTTTATAATTAAAAAATATATATTATAATGGAAAAGTTAAGCATTGTTTACGTATAAAAAGTATATTAAATACTATAAAATATATTTAAAGAGGTTCCCTCTGTTTTCAATTCTCATTTACTTGAAAATGAAATGATGATTGAGATTTAAATCTCGTGCTGTTATAAATTTGTGTCTTGTGATGTTTGTAAAAGTATAAATTTGTTTCTTATTGTACTTAAACATAATCATTTCTCATTGCATTAAAATATTAAGTTCTTCGTTGAATGACTCTAATTTTCAATTTATATTCAGCACCATAGGATTTCATTTCACTCAGGAAAATATGTAAATGTTTTGAATTTAATTTCAAGTAAATACATTTGATGAAAAGAAATAGAATTACAATATTAAATACATTTTTTTAAACTAAAGCAGAGATTTTGAGACAGAAATAAAATGTAAAATTTCATTTCCTTTATGCGTTTGGGAAAATGTAAGACGAAAAATTATTTTAACTGACTTCCCATACATAAGTTACATCTCTCAACATAAGTGACTTATTATTTTAAGTTTTCCAATCTGAAATTAAAAAAAAACAAACTATATATATATAATTTTTTTAACTATCATCATCATTAATAACTTTTAACTATCATTAATAAGTCAATAAATTTTTAACTATCAAAATTTTATTATGATTATTAGTATCATCTCAATTAATTTCTTTTTAATCTTAATGGAAAAAAAAATTATTGCTTGATCTATCTTTAAAGAAATGTTAATGAAGATTCAAAACTTAACTTTAAGATTACTTTTTCATATTCACTATTAATAATCCGTATTTATAATAACATTTTTCTTAAATAATTATTAATTTTCCACTAGTGGTTTTAAGATTTGGGTTATCGAAATATTATAAGTGTAAAATAATTGTCTTTACAACTAAATTCAAGTTTAATCTTAACCCAGCTGCTTTGTTCATCTCGACCATACACTGTGTTAGCTTTCATACGACATGAAGTCTCTTATTTCTATTATTAACAGTACCTTCATTTTCAATTTTTGAAAAAAAAATGGCTAAACAATTCCTGTTTGTCTTTAAGAAAGTATTCGACATAATATACAAAAAATATGCATATTTATCCATATTTAATTCCAGAAGAACAAAAAGTAAATGTAAGAATAACATAAAACTTCCATTTTTACATAAAAAAATTTATTTAAGTTACATTTTTCAGATATCTTCAATATTTAACAAACAGCAGTAGTAATTATATTTTCTTATTTATCTCATATATATGGACAAAGTTATCTAAGTATCATATGCTAGGCATCGTATAATCAATGTGACTATCATCTACAAGGTAATTTTTGTTGAAGTGTGCATTGTACGTAATTGTATATGTCATGTGCGACAAGTATGTGTATATATAATATACCAAACTTCATGTATATATTTCTAAGTATGTTGTTTGAGATACAAACCTCTTTTTCTACTTGTGGTCACCGAACTCTGTAATTGACATAAGAGTTATCTAAGTTTTTTTTTTATTTCCCTTATGCACTTTTTACTAAATTAGTTGCAGCTTCTTGATGTGGGAACACATTGCTTCTTCAAATATGGATTCGTATTAGTGTCAGATCCAAACTTTTAATAAAAACTCAACGTGTTCTCATTAATATGCATAATCCAATTTTGCTTCCAATATGTCTCGAACTGCCAATATGCCTTAGTGTATTATTCATGCCAGGAATAATTCACAAAAATATCAAGAATATTAAAAAAATGACTGGTCATCCTTCAGTGTTTCTTCTACAAATACAGCTTAAAATTTATCTATTCTGTGATCAGCATTGTTTGTAGAATTATAATCAAAGAATTGATGAAATTGTTTATTCTGCTGTACCAACTTTTTTTCTCATTATAGTGCGATTGAACAACACATTTAATGTTTTGAAAAAACACATTTATTTCCTTTGGGTATGCATGGCACATGAATCATTCTCGAACTCTGTGTTTTGAGGATAAACTCATTTTTCTTTATTTGGAACAGTTAAGGAGAAATGATATATGAATTTATATGGAATAAAGAACTGAAATTGAATTCTTACATCGGACGCATACTATTGTGCTCTGTACATTCGGAATTCAAGCATTTTGTATTTTCATAGAAACGCTTTTCATTTTCCGTGAGGAATCATTGATTATACTGTTGTATTTAATAAACTAAAAAAAAAACACATTTCCTAGATAAGCATACTAATTTTAAAAATAAAATAGAGAATTCAATTCATGGTATTGGTCCTTTTAATTTGTATATTAAAGCTTTATTATTACTTTATATATCCACGTAATTGAAAACTGTAATACCTATATTCAGAATTGTTGCTATTTGTAAGAAAATGTTTCGTATCTTATTAAAAAAATATTGAATTTTTCTAAAGAAATATACATGAATATTTTTAATGGCATCGTAATGTATATACGGCCATGGTGTAATCATTAAATTCCAATGTTTATATTTATTTAAATAATGAGTCAATGCATTTTCAGGTGATAATACTTAAAAAAGCATTTTTTTATAATAATCTATTCAAATGCAATTATGAGATTTTGTGATATTATAATTGGTAAACTTAAATATTTTATTTCCTACAATGCATGATATTGATATGCTTATATGATATTATTGAATATGCTTTAGCTGCACGATATCTAGCATTAATGATGTTCTATTAGAATGATGATTATAATTGGAAGGGCAATGTAACGCAAAAATATATTATTTATTTATAACATATGACTCGTATAGCAACATATATTGAAAGTTAATCTAATTTGTTTTATGAATTCGATTGATTTAATAGCTAAGGCTAATAAGATGCACTTCATAATGCATCATTTAACAGCATTACATGCCAATTTGCTTTTCTCCACAGAATTATATTTTAATAAACATATGAGAACGGCTTTGTTTAACTCATTAGATATTAATATTTTAGTAAGTCCCTCTCATTCGAATCAATGAAATGTAATGAACTTAAAGTTAAATGCTTCCTATTAAAAGATGAATGATTTTTGTCCCTTTCGAGGAATTTCTCGCCAAAGTCCGGCATTTATCGGACCATTTGTCACAGAGCCACAGCAAATGAATAAATGTTTCCCCACAAAATTTAATGTAACTGCATTAAATTTCGGGGAGTCTGCAAAATGCTTAGACAGCAGAGTCAAATCCAGAATTCAGTTGATTTATGCAAGAGTAATGTTATACGTAAATTCAAAGCTTTTCCCCCCTTCATTGAGTGGATCTGGTTTAAAATTCCCAAAACGTTCCGGCAAGGTGGGTAGTAATTAATGATTAAAATGATCTGCACAGTTAGTTTTCTCATGTTTGCCCAATTATGTGAAACATGTGCAATAGCGGATAGGGTGTTTAAATCTTTAGCAAATAAATTGAGGGAATTGAATTCAAATTTCGTGGCTTCACAAAATCTACGTAAAATAATGAAATCGCCGGATACATATTTAACTAATTTCTTTTAAAAATTATTTTAAATTTAAATAAGATTATATATTGTTAGTTAGAAAAAATTTTTTAATCTTATAATTTTAAACGAGCAATTCATGTATATATGTAAATTTAGTTCGTGTATCTTGGAGCCGGCTCTAATAATTTGGATACAATTTTATATTTAGACGAGATTTTGCTTTTTATGTTTATCTATATAGGTATCTTTCCCGAAAAATCACGATTTTACCCAAAAGACCATTTTTTTCATTAACTAAACATTGACAGACATGTGGCTATACATGATAGGCCAAAGCATGTCTGAGATAGAGTAGTAGTTCGGGCTTTCAATGCATTTTTCTCATATTAGATCCCAAGTTTGAAATTGAATTAGATTTCTGTTATAACTTTAAACAGGCCATGGGATAGGATTTTATATACAATTTTACAAAAACTCCTGTACAGCGATGCTTGTTCCCCCAGATACTGTAATATATGTATAAGAAAATTATTTTATAATTTTATTAAAGTTTATGATTAATTTTATACATTGAAATTGTTGACATTTACGGGAAAGTAATAATTACAAAAGCATAGATGAAAAATTTATCAGTTAAGTGTGTGATATTTTATATAACTTTAAATGCTAATGCTAATTAAAAGAATGATTTGCGTCGCAAGCAAATGTGAATTTACAGTATAATTTTTCCGAATTAAATACAATGACTAAGAAAGCATTATGTATAAAAATTTGCTAAACATATTTATGTAGTTTTTTAAATATACAAATTAAAAGAGAAACAGGAACGTAAAAAATATATAAGAATCAAAACACTGTTCTGGACTAATGCAATGCCTACTACACAAAACAATAATGTCAAAGGAATCCTTTGAAAGCACATCATTTTCACTTCCTCCTTAATTAGCACTTTCACTGACCTTTACCATTTTCATTCTCTAATGACTATATTTCTCTGCTCTGTGCTTTGAAGAAGTTCATTCGTTCTGAGTAATTTATGTCATTAATTGAATTAAATTTTCTCAATTTCATTTTCTTTAGAAATAAGACTTCCCATAGAATGTTTGGGTTCAATAGAGAGTCTCTTATATTGTCTTCTCTAATATATAAGAGACTGTCTCTCTTATATATTAATAACCATATAAAGAAAAAAAACGTTTATACTTTTGATAATATTATTCTGTTAATTTTGCATGACATAAGAATATCAAAATAATCTTTGGTTTACACTTCAAGTTTATTCTTTTCAACTAAAGAATTCAAGTAATGAATTTAGATTTTTAACTTGAGCAGTATTTTCTATTTGGAACATTAATGGTTAGATAAGCAACCAAAAATCACAATGATGAGTTCTATTATTTTCCGGATGCAAGGATTTTCTCTCTATAAAAAAGAAAAAAAAAATGTTTTGTTCTATCATTCTGTTTCTCCTTTATGATTATAGCGAAGTGATAACTTCCTGCACAGATACTCTAGGAAAACAAATCTGGCAATTTTGGTATAGTACTTCAATGTGAAATTAATCACAATTTTTATGAATTTTTATATATGCCTTGTCACGGAAAATCTAAAACAATCTATTTTATCATTCTACATTTAATCATTCTATGTTAATGATATAATAATTTCATCTTCCTTAGAATTCTGTAAAATTTCTCTTTCAGTACAAAACATAAACCAATATTGTTCACTATCTTCGTAATATTCCGCAACGATCAAAATCTCAAACAACATTGTGGAAATATCTACTTTATCTTGTGCTAAAAGAAATGGGTTTCATAATGAAAGGAAAAAATACAATGCTCTTGGACAGTCATTCAGTAGAAGAGAAAAAGAGATTATTCCGTTTCTTTTTCAAAACTGTTTATTTGTTTCTTCTACAATTCATCCAAGTATCTTGACAAATTTAAAAATTCGATAAATACACATTGAATAGGAAATAATTATTGATTCATTCAAAAGAAGAAAAAAAATCAATATCAAGATTTTATTTTAATGGTTTGAATGTTTTGATCTGGTCCTTAATTCAGTCATATTTAGACCGAAAACTGCTAAAGATGTCTTGAAGAACATTACTATGTTGATTAGTCAGAATAATCAATACAAAATATCTCTCGGGTCTTATTTATGAATATGATAGCTTAGAGAAAAAGGCTTTGTCCAATGTAGGGATTGACCTTTACCATTCTATATCTATTCTATATCATATCTATTCATTAAAATATGTCTTGCAATATAAAATATTTATTAAATTCCTTTGAGTCACTCCCCCCTCCCTAAAGTAAAATTACCTCTAGGTCTTCATACCAAAGTAAATCATTTAAACTAATTTATTATATTGATAGCCAGTGATGGAAATCAATTGTGATCAGTAGAAGTCCAGGTTGTAATGAAAGTAAATCTGTTAAAAGATATATTTGTGGGATTTTTATTAGAAACCTAATCAAAGAGAAAATAATTTAGACAAATATGCTACATTATTTATAAAATTTGAGTTATATTCAAAAAATAATTAGGCAATTACCAATATATCGTTTTAAAAATATCTTCCACCTTCCTACGAAAAAAAATATCATTACTTATCCGAATTATAACATCTTATAGACACTGATATTTCATTTATTAATTAAACCAAATATAAAAATGTTTATGACTTTATTGTTTAATAAAATAAATATAAATATCGAAATTCATGATTTCAATTATTTTCTTGTAAGTATGAAATCTATTTATGAAAAAAAAAGTGAAAGTGATGGAAAATTTTATGATAGGAATCAGCATTAAAATTATCTTAATATTACTTATCTAAATTAGTTCTTTTTCTTAAATTTGTACTGTCTGTCTAATAAATATATCATGTATTAATCAATATTAGGTGATCAATACATAATATAAAATAAAAAAAAATTGTAGTGTATTTATTGTTTAAATTAAATTAGAAATTTACTTCTGTGATAATGATTAGAGCAAAAAAAAATGCTATCACGTATGCAAATTATTACATTATTCGTTTTTGTTATATTTTAAATATATTTATTATATGTTATAATTAATATATATTTATTTTTAAAATACTCTTAATAGAAAAATATTAAATTTTGTTATTAATAAAAATTTCATTTATAATTATGATTTCCTTTAGTCGTTTATGAAAAATATATGCACATTTTAATTTTTGTTGTAAAAGAGGCAGCTATTGATACGAAAATTATACCTGAAACTGATTAGATTGTTTCATATAAATTGGTTATGGAATTTTGATTTATTTCACATCGATAAAGCAGAAAGTAGGCGTTACATTTTAAAATGCACTCATATTTAAAATGATGAGAAATCATTGCTTGAAACTTGTTAATAATATATATTAATTAGATTTTACTGAGACTTCATTTTTAAAATTGAGAAAATTCCAAAGTAGCTTCTTTCTTTCGAAGTATTTCCTTCCGATCGCGCGCACTCTGCAATATGTATACAAAATATAATATATTAAAATATAATATATTTAACTCGATTCGAAATAGCTCATGCCATAAAGTGTTCTGATTCTATTTTGCAAAAATCTACAATATAATTAAACTTGTAAAAAATGGTTTTATAATATTTCCTTTTATTGGAGCACTATATAATATGAGATTTTCTTAATATTTGACTGCATTTTATTTTGTAACTATGAAGTATTGTTCATCATATCGGGTATCTAAATTTATTTATGACTCCTCATTCTTACTTTTTTTGCTTAATAGCATGATTTGAAAGAATGAAAAAAAGTAAACTATAATGTTACAAAAATAAAATTATTTAAATTTCATATAAAGTATTTTAACAGGAGTACCTTTTCTTTTAAACTTATTATTTTCATGCTTTAAATAAAACAACAGTTAATTACGGTAGAGTTACGAACCTGAAGCCTTTCGCTTCACACCGCGACATTTTGTCCTGCAAAGTAAGTAACTAAAAGTTAAAAGAGCTGGTATATATGGCAATTTAATCGAGATAAAAAACATTTTGTGCTGCCATCTTTCGACAATTAAGATAACTTCTCTTTTATATTAAAATTTTTTGAATTTTACTAAACTTTTTCTTATTTTGTCTAGAATATCTTGTCTATAATTATTCAATGTCATTTGATGTTTAAATCCTTATCTAATGTAAATTTTGAAACTATGTTCATATTTGATTGATAATATTCCGTTAAAAATTTTCACCTCTCGGATATGCTTTTACATATTACACAATATTGATTACATATGCAACAATCCATGTATTCACAAAGTCTTATAATATTCCGATGTCACAGGAATTGAAATTATTAGGAATAAAAATACAATAAAATTAAATAAAATATAAACTTTTTAAGTAAGAAATAATATAAAATGTAAACTGAAAAATAATATAAAATTTTATTCAAACACGTTTTAATTAATTTTTATAACGTTGTCACTTCGTCACACAAGTAATTAATCCAAGAATAATGCAAATAATTAATGCAGTAAGTCTCCAAGTCAAAAGTTTGAAATTTTTAAATATATATTTAAATATAAATGTTTTTAAAAATACTATGAATGATATTTTTAAAATTCCTTTATTGCTATCGATTCATTTATTATTAACTGAAGCATTGTTTTTTAATGAAATAAATAATCAGAGATTAAAACCTACACTACTGAAGCTAACCTGCTTTGTAAAAGTAGATGTGAATCCAAATCAGTGTACTATCATGAATTAGTGAATTCTTAATTACAGCTGTAAGTTATTAAACACAGATTTCATAACATTCTCTTTATTGTATTATAACATTTTGCATACCGCGTGCTTTTTAAGAGAAAAAGTACTCAATTGGTCAATTTTAAATATTATCTCAAGTTAAGAAATATCTAAAATTTTCTCTGTGTAAAGTTTTAAATTTATAATACACTTGAAAATTTAAGCCTGAGAAATATTACTATATATTGTATTGTTTTGCAATATATTATATAGTTTTTCCAACTTACATATTTTTTGCATGCATTTTTATGTTTCAAAACTCTAAGAACTACAACTGATATAAATAATTTTCTTTTAAAAACGTTATTATTATTCAGCCTGAAACTATTTAATGCGATTCTGCTAACTGCAAAGTTAATATTTGTTCATATAATACAGAGTTTTTTTATTATAACATTCTTTAATAAGTCATTTCACAAAACGGAAATTAATAGAAAAAGCACATGCCTCTAAAATTTGAAAACTTTAACTATGAACTTTAAATTTTACAAAAACGAAATGTTATCTCAAAAGGAATTATACTCAATATTTTAAGTGCCTTAGTTGTTTTCTTCCCAGTGGTAGTTATAATATCTTTTGAAAAATTATTTTAAATTTACTTCGAGGAACGATAATCAAAGTATCCCAACGAAGTTCTGAGTTATGGAAGTTTTTAAACTTATGTATTTTTTGGGCCAAAAACGTTTTGCTTATATTTTTTGAAATTTTCATTCATTTTTTAATCTTGGTACAATATTATCTATTGATATTTCAAATATTTAACTACTTGTTCAATATTCAAAACATTCGAGATGTTAAATTATCAGCATATATATTAATTTTTAATTATTTCTAGTTTTTAAATTCTATCTATATTGCAAGATAAATTTCAATGAACTATACTAGCTTCTTTTGTGAAATTTTAGTTTTTTTTTTTATATATCCATCAATAAAAGATAACGTTTTCATTTAAATTAGCTTATCTACCTGATTTATCGCTTCTCTTCGTACAGAAATGTAGTATCGACATTATATTTCATAGAAATTATTCAATAGAAATTCATAATTTACTTTATTTCTAGTTATATATATTATTGAAAAATCTCTTTAAAGACATTTCTTTTGTGTCAACAGCAATTAGTTTTCAATAGTATGAAGAAGATGTAAGGATAATGAGACCAAAACACAAATCCGTTATGATTACTTACATAGCAAAATAAATTGAAAATAACCTTTTTTGTGAATGTTTCTTATGACTCTTGCTTTCTGCTACTTTAATAGAGTACTCATACAAAATTAATTTATTTCTATCGCAAAATTCCCTAAATTACCAAAATATTAATAAAAATATGGCAATTTTAGTTTAACAAATATATATCTAATAATGAAAAAAAACTCATGATTCTGATTCATTATGACATTTTTGATTTGCACCTAAGAATAAATTAACTTTAAATTATAATTCTGACTTCTTTACAATAAATATTCTTAAAAATAAGCTTGGGAAAGCAGATATGTGTTGGCAAGGTCCCAAGTATTATACTTTAAAATTGATTTGTAGCTGCACCGGCTTAAAAATAATTCTAGGTACTTTCTTTATTCTTTCAAAATTTTACTATCCAAATGTGTAAAGACATAAAATCAACAGTATCGACCAGTTCCTTTATATCTGAGTATCTTTAACAAAACAAAATTAAATAAAAATTCATTGATTTTCTGTTTCTTTATCAAAAATGGTTTTCTTTACTTTTATTCCCGGCACCTAAAAATAACTTATGATATAAGTTGGTATTATAAATATTTTGTAAAAACTACTATTTCAGTCAACTCTTAAAATATAATATATCTACAACGACCAGTAATAAAATTGATTTGATTTAATAATATTTAAGATCTAAAGCTTCTAACGGAATAATTATTTCCTGAAATTTATGTAATGTTAAATTACTCACTTTCAAATTTTTAAATCTTTTTTAATCACATTTGCTCTCATCACATGCTTTAATACAGAATAATTTTAAAATGAATATTTGATAAATCAAATTAACTGATATTTCAAATAAAAAAACATGAATTAATTTCTTATTTAAAAGAAAATATAGATTAATTGCTTTAACTTAGTGAGAATGTGTTTTACAATAATGTATTAAAAAATAAGATTTGCCTTATAATTTTATTTTTTCTTAAAAGGCATAAGATATTTCTAAAATACCTGTATACATGTATCACCAACTTCATTTGCAAAGAATACAAATATTGACACTTATCAGGGTATTATTAGTTATCGGAAAGTGAAATTTAAAGCATTCGAAACTTTGAAAAAGAAATAATCAAAATAAGTTGTGTGTACGAATACCAAATCAAATGAATGAAAAAAAATATAATAGAGTATAAGTATTATTCATTTTATAAATTCATCAAAAATATTTTTTTAAAATTATTTTTATTCAACAGCATATCTCTTTGAATAAAGTGAAATTTCTGAGCCGCAAAAGAGCACTGTTCTTGTAAGAAATAGTCGCCCCTTTGAAAAAGGGTTTGATAATCGTATACTTTATATGCATCCATAAGTGCACAGTATATAATCTATAATTAATTTACAGAATGAAAAATCATTAAATAAGTTTTCATAAGAGTTTTGCATCGCAAGTCACATTACTGAAATATTCAGAGTCCTGCAATATGTCATCAGTTTTGCAAATATTACGTCTAAAGTACATATTCGTTAGTTTATAAAGTAATTGTTCTGAAGTTTTAGAAATATCAGACTTAAATTATTACGTCAAAAGCAATAAAAAGCTCAATCTGTCATTTAATAAATGACGTTTGAAAGCAGACAGTCCATGCGGTACTTAAAGATGAAAGGAGTGCAAATTAAGTACCATAGAAATGAGGTTAAGCGGTTTTCCTTATTCCAGCTAAAAGCAATCAAGATCACTATTGCTCTTCACGTAAGGAATTGAATTCTCTTGTGAGACTTTTCGGAATTGGTGTCTCGGGCCTCATAAGACAGACTCTTTCAAGGATAATTTGATTCATTTTGACGACTAATGTTTATCACTAACATTCCGATAATGCCGACGCAGCTGTAATCTTATGTTTATTTTTGCGATTAAATAAAGGAATAATACAGAAAATGACAATTCAAAACAGCAATACGTAAATAAACATTTAATTATTGAAAAATAATTTATTTCTATTATATCCTCCAAGATACTCTACAATATCTACATGATAAAATCAAGTGATATTTTGTATATCTTACAATATGACAATTATAATTAAAGATATTATCAGACATTTTGTACTAATGGATCTGAAATTTGCCGATATTTTTCATTGTATCTTAAATTATTTCGAAATTTGTTTTCTGAATATTGTGAAACCAAATATTTATATTAAATTAAAATCATACATCAAACTAAAGGAAGAAAATTTAAAATTACAAAAGTAGACACAATTTATTTTAAGAAATTAGGACTTTCTATAATTATTTACTTAGTTCATGAATTTTATAATTTAAGAACTAAGATTCTCAACAAATGATATCATATTTAAATGAATAAAAATATTTAATGAATAAAAACAGGAGAAAATGAGAATATCAATAAATGCTTAATAAACAACTTCAGATAATTTTCCGCATGCGCTTTAAAATGGTGTTAAATAAATAATAAAAATAAAATTGTTAAATTCTGTATTTAAGAAACGAATTTTATTTATTTGTATTTATTCAGATTGAATTTCTCAAAAATGAATATTTTTTATAAATTATTATTTTTTTATGTAAACATGCCTATGAATGTAGCTGGAAAAAAATCCTCAAATTTAAGTAAACATCCTGAAGTAATTTCTTTTTAAATATATACCGAGCCTTAAATTTTATTATTATTCTGATTTAAAAAAACCGTGATAAGTTAAAATGATGACATAGTAATATTTTCACAGTTAAAAAAGAAAAATAAACCCAGAAGAATGCAGTTGAAAATATGAAACTATTATGTAATACGCTAAGCATTATTCTTCATACTACTATTGCCTTTTATCGAACTGAATTTTGAAATTAATTATTTCTTTCAATGAAACCGCAAAAATATTGATAAGACAATTATTTGAAATCGATGCAAATAATTAATATGCTGAATAAATTACTCATTCATTCAACTGTGATATTCATTGAAACAGTATATTTATATCTGATATTTTTTTATAGATTATAATTTTTAGTTTTAAAAGTGTAAGTGGAAGAAATGTTGTATCAGTCAAAACTTTCGATTTCAAAATGTTGATATTAAAATTTTATTTAAAAAAATTAAATTGCTTATTAAAATGGCCTCGTTTTCCAGTATTGCCAAATCCCTATAATTGAATTTGCAGATGAATGCAGATTCCCTGGATACTTAGCGTGAAATATGCAGTGTCTTTTTGTCTTGTTTTTCGCTGGAAAGATGTTCTTTATTTAGATAAGTGCATAAATATGTTCGATTTAACAAAAATAACAAAATTTAAATTACATGAACATTTAGTGAAAATATATCATATGTATTTCTTACATTACCTTTTTTTTTAAAAAAAAAA
The DNA here is from genome assembly GCA_026543865.1 of Argiope aurantia. Taxonomy (NCBI): domain Eukaryota; kingdom Metazoa; phylum Arthropoda; class Arachnida; order Araneae; family Araneidae; genus Argiope; species Argiope aurantia. The sequence goes on along the minus strand of JAPMOR010010346.1, from coordinate 128,037 downwards.
AACTTTTATCACTTTTTAAGAATATATTTCTTCTCCAATTACTTTAAAAGAATATATCTTCAGTTTGCACATAAGCTTCATATATTAATTTAATGTTATTTAATGTTTATTTCCAAATCAAAATGTGATTCTTTAATTTACAATATGAATGTAAATAATTTATAATATTTTTCTCCCTCTAATTTATTATTTTCTCTAAGTTGTTGCTTAGATTCTATTTATTTGCATATTTTGCTTTCAAATACGTATTTCATAAAGAAAAATTTTCAAAAGTTTAATTATGTGTCAACAGTTAAATTTCTTTTAACAAAATATAACTCATACTTGCCCAATTAGCAATCTTTATATTCCATCAAATATACCGTAAAAGCTCTAAAGGCATTTTAAGTGTTTTTTTTTTCTTTATTTCGCAAAAATTTCCTTAATGGTTGTCAGTTTAGAATTTGTCATGTTAATTTAAAACACTTTGTGAAAACAGACTTGCATAAAGGCATTAATTATTCATCCTTAAAGATCACTTTAGCAAACAAATTATTTAAAAATATTTTAATCTTGGTGAAATTTAATAAAACTTTACTGATTTACTTTTCATAGATGAAGTCTAATCGCATCTAAGTTGCGTAGTTATTAATTTGAGTCTATGCAAATTGAATATTAAAACGTGTATTTTTAAAATAATGAATAAACCTGCTTGTTACAAGTATCTTAATGAGCACGTTGCGAGACGGTGATAAATGTTCTATTATGACTTCCTACCCTAATTAATAATGTGAGAATGACAAAAAATATTGTTTTTCGAATTTTGCTTCTTAATCAATATTTTTAAAGAATGCTTTTGTTGAGTTTTTCTGAAACATCTCAAGTCTTATCGCTTATACTTAAAATTATCCTGGGATGTAACTTCTACAAAGTATTTTTTACCTGATGCAACAACAAGCAATAAATGTATGACTGTGACGATTCTGTGATTTGAATACAAGTATAAAATTTGCTTAGTGAATTATCGACATTAATTCACATTCACTATCCATACCTAATAGCTTTAAGAGTGTATTTAACTAATTTAAAGATTAAATTATCTTTAAAGTGTGTCTCAAACATGATATATATTCAAAAAATAAATGTTTTATTAACATAATATAATAATATATATTCCGAAAAATTAATATTGTGTATATAATTATTTAAAAAAAATGAATGTTATAATCGTCTCTTTTTTTAAACATACATAAATGTAAAAGCACTAGTAGCCCTTTAATTTATCTAAGTTTTCCTTAAAAAGAATACATTTTCTTCATAACATGATTTTTTTTCTGTATAAATAACATTTCCTAATTTTAATAATATATTCTTAGTATAATTTCATATTTTATACACTGGGTTTAGTCAATAAATCTACCTAGTCAAAAAGTCTAAGCAATAACAGATTTAATGAACTAATTACTGATTATATTGATATAATAATTATTTTACCAATTTAATTATTTTTCTGCTTGTTTTATTTACTTTATAATTCGTACACTTGATCAGATCTTTATGTTTATATAACATCTTATACATAGTTTAAATAGTTTTTCTTTCTTTACTATAATAAATAGATGCGATGCCATTTATTCAACTACAATTAACACATACTTTAAATATTTGATTATTCATTCATTCCACATTCATGAATTAATTCTAAAATTAAGAACTTATTTAACAAATTTTCTGCTTAAAATAGATTTTTTCATGATATAATTCTTAACTACATTACGTTTCTTTTTAATTTCAGAGGTTATTTGATTTGGTTTTATTTCATTTTATGCATGATAGAAGATATTTAATACTTTTTCATATCCTATAATTATTACTGCATTGTAAATTTTTTTAATTCTCTAAGATGTTAAATATTTGATCAGAAATAATACGATTTTCTTTTTCCTTTAAAATATATTGATAATTAAAATGATAAAAATAGGAAGAAAAATATGTTGTAATATAAAAAATTTTCTCTGGTTTCTTGAGGAACTCGGATTAAAAGTGCATGATCAATTCTGGTTGAATATAAGAATTTTATTGATAAAGAAATAAAATGTTCTCATTCCATTAGTAAGAAGATTACACATAAATAAATAAGTCATATTTTCTTTCTATTAAGAAAGTATTTAGTGCTTTTTCGCTATAAAGATGTAATTATTATGCAACTGAAAAAGAAAATGCTGTTTATTCAACAGGAAGCAAAAATCACGAATTTCTTTAGCAAAAATACTTTTTTAGGAATGAATGGGATCAGAAATTCGGTTTAGGTTTAGTTTTTTGGCGCAAAAGCCATTCTTGGCCATAATGCGCCAAGCGTATGGTTTGAGATAAAGCCATATTAAAATAGACTTATTAGCAAAAGAATAAAAACGTAAATAATTCAAACACCTACAGTATGTGTATAACAACGAGTGTATAAAATTTAAAATTTAGAGAATAAAATATGAGCAATGATTTTGAAATAGGAATTGGGTATTGCAATGTAAAAAATAATAAGGTTAAAAAATATTAAATGCAAATAAAAAATCCAATAGCCTTAATATATATATATATATATATATTTGAGGGATGTTTCTCAACCACACAGGCAAGCATGTTTACATAAGATAAATGAAAGAAATTCTGGTGATGAGAATTAAATGATTTGACTATAATATCTTTCGCATAAATTCGAAAAGAACCCATAGTTTCATTTTAAAATAGTGAAAGAATTTTTAAACAGAAATTATAAAACACCATTTGTAAGTTCCATGTTATCTTATAACAAAAAAGCAAATATTGCAGTGTTAGACTTTACAATATTTCTAATGATAATTATTAACCTACATTGTGAATAATTTTACCTTTGAAAGGAATAGCTCTTTGTACATATTACACGAATTCACGCTCGAGAATTCTACACCTTTCATAAAGAGCATTAGTTATTTCGATTGCAATTACCACGAATAGGAAAAGTCGTTTTGGTTCATATGTAAATCGGCTTATTTTCATAAGTTTCTCCCGTATTATCACGTGCGATTCTCCGCTTCAAACGCCATTTACTAAACGGCACTTTGCGCTTTTGATTATTTTTGAAACGTGATAATTTGCATTCAACATTTCTAAAAATTCAGCAATTTCAGAGTGTAAATCGAAATGTATGCTTTTCGAAAGGAAGTTTTCCCGACACTAATGACAGTCCATTAAATTTTTGTGTAGCTATTATGTTAACATAAGATCTTTGTAAATATTCTTGGCATGGTTTTGTTATATAGGGATTATTTTTGGTATACTCATAACCAAAAGTAATGGCCATATATAAATTTACTAAATATAGCCAAGCAAAAAGTTTATCTGCTTTCCTCTGTATCTAATTCTAATTTAAAATACTTTTCTATCTTGCTTGTCGTCTTCTGACTGATTCTAAATACATAATGATGCTTAAGGAATACAATTGAAAATATCAAAAATTTTCTTAAATCATTTTTTTAATTTACTATTTTAATCATTGAATAAGACAAATGAATAATTCTGACCCCGAAAACACCTTTCAAAATAACGCAGTCAAATCTATCATTAGCCATCAAAATATCAAAAATTCTCAGTTTACCTAACAGGCCAAAATGGCCCATCAGCCAAACCACAAAAAGGTGTCAGAAATATCATATGCTTATTCTTTAAATTGATGTCTACAATTTTTATTCTAGAGCAGATGCTTAATTTACATTAAGCTAAATGTTAAAGTTTCTTGCTAAAATTTCTGAATAAGGGAACGATTTAACCAAAGATGAAATTAATAAGTCATTGTTTGATTCCTTATACTCAAGAATACTGATTTAAAATTCAACAATTAATACAGGGAATTCAAAATTTCGATTTTTTTAGCAGCAAATTTTGTTTACTTTGGTATAAATTATATAAATACAACCAAAAAAAGTTTGAAAATCGTACATTAATTAAAACCTGGAACCTCTCAAAACCTCTTTTAAATAAGGGAGGGGGTAAATGAAGGGTCTTATCTAATATTCTTTAAAATCTCTCATTTCTGAAAGTTAATTAAATGTCTTAGAAAACGTATAAGAAACTCAATAAAAAATATGAGATAAAAATAACTACAAATATAGTAGTTTCTCTATTGTTTAAATTATATTTAATTGCCTTAAATATCTTTATTTTTATTTTTAACAATATGCTCCACTTTTTTTTTCAGAATATATACTTTTAATTTCAATATATTCGCGGAAATGTATCCTTTTATCTGGAATCTCAAAAGAAAAAAAACACTTAAGTCACTTTCTTACTATTTTGTAAAATAAACATTTTGAACATAAATGGTATGCGAAAAAAAACATTCTTAGCATGTTTTTTAAAATAAAGCAATTGGAATATAATCATCATGAGGGAATTCCTGATAGTTTATGAGAAGCAGCTGGTTGGCTAAAAAGCAATATTTTCAAAATGTTCCTAGATCTTGTATTGAGAGCTATTTTTCAATATAATGATGCCATATAATTGTATTAAAAATATCGAATTCAATTCAATTTTTATTCTTGCTAACCATATTAAAATGCAAAAGTTTTCAAATCCTTATTAGAAGTGCAATAAAGTATTATCAAATTAATTGTTGCTTCGTCAAATTCTCCTAAAATTTATTCTACATATGTTGTCAAAAATATAAATCTTTGCAATAACTATATTCGTTGCTAAATTTATAGATAGAAGAAAAAAAATATCTAAATTTTCTAATACTGTTGGTTTTCAGGAAGGTTTTATTATAAATTTTATTGACAGTTTATCATAAAATTCAGAAATTTACGAATTGAGCCTTATTTTTTGTTTCAAATTCTAACATTTTAGAATAACTTAATTTCCGTTTATTATTTGAGACACATGATAATTTAATACATGATAGATGTACCTCCACCGTAGTTGAAGTATTAATTCTGTAGAAAATGTGGCATCATTTATTAAAGCATTAAAGCTTTTCTATCAGATTAATTATATAATTAAATAATTCAAATATAATTCCAGTAAATACTATATTAACAGTTTTCTATCTTAAACTGCCGATGTGATGTCACTTATGAAATTCAATTTAATAATTTTTTACATTATATTGCTATCATGATACAACTTTCATAAAAGAAAAACAACAATTAAAATTCAAGTATTCATAATATCTAAAAGTGTATTTATCTAATTATATCAATGATTTAAATCAATAAGTGGAATATTCTTTGAAATTAGAAAATATTGTGTTTTTTTTTTCAATCAGTTATAAATACCTATATATGTGTGTTCAATTCTATTGCATTTATATTCATTACTTCACATAACTTTTTTTATTGAATAGTGATGTAATAGCAAATTCAGCCTTAAAACGGGGGGAAGGAGAAAGAACAGATTATGACGTAAAAATAAAAAAAAGAATGTATTTAAGTAAAAAAAAATGCACAAACTTTGGCATTAATCAGTAGCATCCTATTTTATTTTTAAGGACGCTATCGAAGACGGATGCTTCCGGGCGAAAGAGAAAGGAATAAGTAAAAGATAATGAATGAGCATAAGATTTCACGTTAGTTGGCATTAATTAGAAAAGCTGTAAACTCTGGCTAACTAGAAGTGCAAATATCGTAGAGAAATCTGAATGCATTTAATTTAAAAAGAAGTATCTTTTCTTCCAAGTTTTGTCAGGATTTTCTTTTCATTTAGCGTTGCTAATTAATTTTCACTCTTTTCTAGTTTTTGCTTTTCTCTTTGGATGCTTTTAGAGCAATGTGAAATTATAGTTTCACATCACCTGTTAACTTTTTTTAAAAATGTGTGAAGTTCTTAATGTAAGTGAATAAACACCAAAGAAATCAATAATCAACAATGCTTGAGTGATATATTTAAAGGTTTTAAAGTTTATAATTATTAATTATTTTGTTAAAGATAGATATCACTATTTCAATTTTAATGTTCAAATGTATCATTTTTATAACTTTTGATAAAAATAAAACTGAATATATTTTTAAATTGCAGTTATACATATCATATACTTCATAGGAGTTTTTAAAATTTTAAGGAAATATTTTTTGAGGAATATATATTTTCTATGTTTAGTAAAATATGATTATTTTACATTTATTTTAATAAATTAAAAATATTAATAAATTATAAAAGTTGAATTTATTTATTTGCATTTTTAAATGTCTTTAGTTTTATTATAAGTATTTTTTTTCTGGATGGGACATTATATTCTTTCATTTACTGCCAACCAAAGTAGCAATATATTTAAATCAAATTTATATCAAGCATAAGTTTCAAAAAAATATTTTGCTTCCTCGATATTTCAATTATTGTCGGTAGAAAAACTTAAATAAATACTGAGTTTTACTATCTATTCAAATAGGATTGATTTCATTGTTTTGAGAGTTATGGTTTTCTTATTAACTGTTATATATTTTAAACAAGATTCTTTTTCAACTCAACTAATAAATTTGTGAACTCTAAGATTCTAGGTATATTGTTGTACGGAATTTTACACTTCAAATATACTCCAGTATAATGAATTTTAATTTCAAATTAGATATTGCGTTAGACGTTTTAATTGTTTATAAAAATTATTTTTATCCAATTTAATTCTTAATTTTTATAGAGTAGAGAGAAAGTCATTTTTTAAGTTAACAAAGGATTGCAACTTTAGGGAAACAAATATATAAGATTCTGAACATTTGTTTTATTAAAATAAAGAAAATTGAAAGGTATTTCTTTAATAAATAATCCATCGTAATGCTAAAAATTAAATTTGTATTTAGATATTTAACAATTTTTTTACTTACTTTCTTTAATTTGCATTTTTTCTTTTCTTTCAACAGTGCTTTCAAGCTGTTAATTACCATATACAGGAATTCCAAATCGCTCCGAGGCACACGAAAAAATATGAATTAACGGAATTCGCTGAAAGTAAGATTCAGTACAATTATTCATTTTACAATCTCCTTCCATAGGAGGCACGCCCATTCATAGTTTGGAGGTAGCCAGCCCCACACCATTTTTGTATCATCAAGGCAGCGAAAATCAACTACCACTGAGGAAACTTCACGTCACCATATCAAGGTACCCTATGGGGGATCATATTGTTTATTAGCAATCTTCTTTAAAAAAAACCTTACGTGGTAAAGAGAAAATGAACAAGTTAATCACATGGGCTTTGCTATTTCCTAGTAATTCAATCTATTTAGAATGTTATATATTAGTTACTATTACACATATTATTTTGAAATAATTTGAATTCCTGTAGAAAAATACTTTCTTAAATTCATTATTTAATTGATTGAAATATAAAATTGTCTTTCATGTTCTTTAACATACAAATAATTATACATTGTAATGGATGTTTCTCCTTAATTCTGCAAAAAAAAAAGTACTTATTGAGAAAGCTTTTTCTTAGTTGATTTTTTTTCAAACTGAAATTAAGTATTTCATTGCAAGAAGAGTTTGAAACTCATTTAGATAATTACATCTACCAAATATTTAAAATTAATTTGAAAAAATTATACTGCCTTATAATTTTTCTATAAAAAGGCTACTTTTATGAAATTTCTTATTGATTTTTTTTCCTTCCAGAAAAGCCCATTATGTTTCCACATGAATTACATATATTGACTAATAAGATTTTTTTTATTTCTTTCAAAAGCAAGATGCATTATTCCGGTCTGCTCAGAATATAAATACTTCTTAATGTATTTCTCCATGATATAAATGAATCTCAATCATAACTTTCTGTTTAAATGTTTTCAAAATATCTTGCATTCTATTATGCATTTCAGGAAGAAACTTTTCAAAAAATTAACTGTGTGATCATAAAATTTCTTTCAACAAAGTATGGCATGTATACCCACTTAGGAATTATCACACTTCTTTTCTGTATGCCATAAAAAATTCTAAAGACATTTAATGCTTCTTTTTATTTCACTAGGATTCTCTTAATTTGTTTCATTTTAGAATTCGCCTCGTTCATTGGAAATATTTTGCGAACTAGATTGGTATATACGCATTCAGTATTCACCCATGGCAAATATTTTAGTGAACAAATTATTTAAAAATAATTTTGATCTCAATGAAATTTAATGAAACTTCTAGAAACTAATTTTCGTAGATGAAAAGTAATCGTGTCTCAGTTAATTAATTAGTTAATCTCAGTTAGTTAATCTCTATTAATTTGTCTATGTAAATTGAATATTAAAACACTTATTTTTAAAAATGAATAAGCCTGCTGGATGCAAGTACCTTAATGAGCACGCTAAAAAACTGGCAATAAACTATCTATTATGATGCGAGAGTGCTAAAAAAAGATTTCCCAAAATATTATTTCTTAGCTAATATTTTTAAATAAGAATTTCTTTGAATTTGGCTGAAATATTTAAATATTAAATATTTATTGATTATATAAAAAAATTGCGCTTGGTAATTTTTTACTGGATATTTCATTTTATCTTATCCAACTCTTTTATCAATAATAATACCATGGAAATATGATAATGATAATTTAAGGCTTTGACAGCAATATCTAAGAACGGTATTTGGGAAATAATTGATTGAAATCAATTTACACTGTGAAATGATGGATTTCTAAAATCTGTTTCGATCCTCATATTAAAATTTTAAGATTTTTTGATTAAAATTGATTAAAAGTTGCGTTAATTGATTAAAAATTAAAATTTATCTTATAAAAGATTTCAGACATATATTTAGTAAATTAAAAAAAAAATCTTTAAAAATATTAATGAGTAATGTAAATGTATACAAGATAATTAATAATGATACCGCAATTAATTTTCAAGAGAAGGAGTTGCTATAGTTAACTTCTTTTCACAAGCATGCCAAATGTGACAAACAGTGGTTGCCTATTTGTTCCCTATTTCATTTCAAAAATTATTCATATTCATTGATTATATATATATTCATAGGTATATCATAGATGATACATTAATTATTTAGTAAATTATCTTTATATCTTTTTCATTAACTTTATATTCTATGCAATTAATGAGTTCTTTAAATCTAATTTACTTATTTCACTAGAGAAATTAACTGTAAATCCATGCAAGACCGCGTTGATGAATTTAGCCTAGTTCAGGAATATAAAACACGAATTTCTAACAGAGAAATACATAAATGAATTTCAAATATAATTCCTGTTTTATAAAAACAAACATTTTAAGAAAATTATATTTTAATTAATATTGTAATTATAATATAGTTTTGTTTCCTTGAAGATCTGTATTGAGAATTTCAATGGAATGAAGAATTATTGAATTATTTAAAAATAAAGTGATTTTTTTTTTCATTCTTCTGTTTGAAATCCTCTTAAATTTTCTTACCCTCTTAACAAAACAAATTCAGTTCATCAAAAGCGAAAAATAGCAAACATACAATTTGAATATGAATACTAACAGGTCGGTGTTAGGTTATAGTAACATATGTTTATAGACGTAGGTTGGTGGTAGACATGGTAATATAATTTAAGATTTTAGCTTATGTTTAAAATTACGTTTGACTATATGATATGACCGATTGTTCGGTGGTTTTATTTAGAAACCTGCAATCAAACTAGTAAGATAATATAAAATACATAATAAATTTGGATTGCAGATTGTAACAATTATGAATTTATAAATACAACAAATTCATGCAGTTGAAAATATTTTACAATCTATACATGATTTTAAACAAAGTAACAATCACTTGATGTTCAGATTTCGCAGATTTTGCTATTTCTTTAACTCACGTGATTTACATGATGAGATAACAGACACGAATCATCATATATAATATATTTTGAAAAATTTATCATTGTTAAAAAATAGTATTCACAAAAAATATTTAAAATACTTTTCAATATGTCTAGATTCGTAGAGAGAATAAATATTAAAATGCTGTTGTACAAACTTGAAGGCTCTGGATGTACTTTATACACAATAAAGTACTAAAAACTTAATTAAAAGTTAATACTTACTTTCAGTTATTATGTTTGGGCTTGTTTATCTCTAACCTGAATAAAAAAATTATACGAAACGCATTTAATTTTAATTGGCTTTTCCAATCTATTAAAACTTTATACGGCTCATTATATAAATATTTTTAAATACCTATAAATGGAACCCTAAATAATTTGCAAATTAAGAACTATAACTTTCGCTATTTTTCTTTTATAATAACGTTATTTTATTCAAACGTGAATAACCCGCTCATCTTATTCGGTCCAAAATAAGGATGGCAAATGTTGACATATTTGGATGACCAATGCTATAACATAAAATAATTAAATAAAAATATGCCCTTTTATCAGATTTCTTATTTATTAATTTTCAGAGTAAAATTCATCTGAATTCATCTGAATTCATTAAATTTCCGAACAAAATTTTGTTTCCAATAAATTAAAAAAAATTATATTTATTATATGTTAGAAATTAATATATATGTCATTTCTGAAAGAAAAGTTTGAAATGCTTTAGAAATTTTATTTTATGCATACTCTTACAATTTATGCCATTGGCAAATGTTAACTAAAGCAACAAGTTTGGCAATTTTATAAAATATTTAAAAAGTTTATTTTAAGAAAACAAATCAAATATAAATGTGTACATATTCAAATTCCCCATTAATCCATTATACTGTTACAAACCTGCAATTCGGCTTCCCAGCATAGTTTATTCCATCAATAGAAAGGAAGTTTTACAGTCATCTGAATGGGACTAGCGCGTCGGAGGTCCCAGAGCTTGGCGACAAACTTGGCGACCATTTGGCGACTTTGGCGCCAAAATAGATTATACCCGAAACTTCGAGAATTTTCCCGATCCGTCCAGTAGGAACCGAGATACGCCTCGAACGTTCCTGATTAGTTGAGAGGCTTCTAGCCCCGCCTCCTGAGACCTATAAAAGGGGCTACAGCTGCCAGAGAAGTCAAGTCAGTATTCCGAGCGAGAGTCGGAGAAGTCCGAAGACGGAGCGGAGGAGTCGTAAGCGGCGGTGAGCAGCGACGGAAGCTCGTGCTGAACTGAGCTGTGCGCTACTGTCTGCAGTAGATTCTGGTTGTATGCTGCTGTGTGTGCTGTTGTATGCTACACGTCTCGGGTGAAGATAATCGTCTTCTGTGCTGTACATAGTTGTCGCTTTGTGCTGTCCTGTGTGTCTTCGTGTAAATAAACGTCGTTGTTTTTATTCTACTTCTGCCTACTGATTGAGCGTTCTACACACGATATCACTACCACTATCCAAACGAACCCCGGTAAAGAAAATTTCGTAACAATACTTAAATAAAGATAACTAGTGTAAAACTCATTCAACTTATCCACAAAGAAAATTGAAAACTTTCAAGGAAATTGTGGAATAATTCGGCTCTATCAAATTCCAACGATGAGTCTTAACAAGTTTCAGTTCATTTGTTTTGTAATATCTTTATTTCATGACTGTAAAGATTCAAAATCAACATTAAGTAATGATTATTTAATATTCTCGAGTTCTCTTTTGATAATAAGAGCCATTTATCACGAAATTTAAGATTCAGTCATTAAAATTTCATCACAGGACCATTCACAGGAAGAAATTCTAAAATCGCGCTTTTCCGTCATCACTTAAACGTATCAAATTTCCTTACCTGCCCCCCTCATTGTTTCGAATCTGCCCTCTTCCAAAACAAGGTAACTTCGCCGCCTCCTACAATAGCTGAGAGGGCTTTTCGGTGTAGATGCATTAATATAATTAATGCGAGTAGTGTCTCGTACGAGAGTAAAATGGTGTAGGAGTAATCATCACGCTAATTTCCCCCTTCCAACCCATGGTGAGCCATCTCCTGCATGATCCTTGATGTGAATAGATATACATCTGTATATTTCTAGCCCTGTATATCACATCAAGGCGAGAAATTCAAGTGTAATTAAATATATCCTCTACCGTTTTGAAACAGGACGAAATTTTTCTCTTACCATGAAAAGTAGTCTCCATTTTATTTTTAAAAAATGATATCCTGTCTAAAACTGTATAGATAAAAGTGTTGTTGCAGGTTTCAAGAAAGTCATTAAATATGAATTAATTGGTTCAGTGATTCTTAAATCATTCTGATTTTTCTTATATTTTATAAAAATATACATCATTTAAAGTTATGAAATTCATATGCAGGATATATTCATTCAAATTCTCTTTTTACTCAGAGAAATGAATTTTTTTTCTCGAATTAGAATTAAACAATAAGAAAATATTGTAATCGTGAGGAAAATGAAAACTTGAGATATTGACGAACACATACCCATGTTCTCATCTTCCTTCAGTACAAAAACATATTTTTGGAATTATATCTGTCTGTCTATGAAAATGATATCTCTAAATATCTGTGATTTTTAGGAAATTTAATGTATCGCCCTTGCACCAAATTTGTAGATTTTTTTAATCAAATTTAGAATGAAATCAATTTACATTATAATTGTCTGCCCGGTTGTCTGAATACAAATTAACACATTAATTACAAAATGAAAAGATTTAGACAGGTCACATCAGCTTTTTAGCACCGAAAGTGCACATGCCTATTAAATTTGGAACCAAATCCATATTTGTAGGATCTATATTTGGAACCAAATCCATTTTATAAACAACACGTAGGTCATATTTTCATAAACATGTAAACCTATGCTTCGAAGACGCAATGAATTAAATATGTGATCTTGGGCACAGGAGTTTGTGACTAGAATTGTAATATATGCCATATTTTAATAAATAGTGAAAAAATGACTTAAATGCATATTCGGTTTTCTGGTATTTGTGTCTTAACTAAATTCAACGATTAATCGCTAAAAAATGCCAAAGACTTTTTATGTAGTTAAGAAACGAAGAATATCGGAATTCTACAGTGATAGAAACTGTAAAGTGATTAGCATTAAAAGAATCAAATATATGCTCATATTATCTGATAAAGAAATTAATTTAAAATATTCCTGTCAATCTGTATTTAAAAAAAATCAATACATGGAATTGATATGTTTTTGGAGCATCTGTAACTGAAAAAATGTGTATTCTTAATTGTGCATTTATTGATTTCCATTACTTTATATTCCCATTCAAAATGGGTTTATGTTCAAAGAATCAAAATTGCTTTAATGTGTAATTTTCCGATACCTTAATACAGTGATTTCGATAATCTAATACTTAATTATAGTAGGGAAAAATAAACTCAAAAATAAAAGATAAAACCCTTATTTATTATGCTTAAAATTAATATAAACGAAGAATTACGACAAAAGTTTAACGTAATATAAATGGTCCTTGGCAACCTGTCTGCTTAAAAGATTAAACAAAAGAATGATAACACATAATCTAGTTTGTAAATACAGAGAGAGTTAATTAACAATGAACGTACTTTATGAATAACACTTAAACTGTCACTATCCTTATTTTATCTATTATATTTTATCTAATGTCATAAATAGAACCCATTTCGTCACACATTCGGAATTTCTTTACATATTTGTAAATAATAAATATTTACATACAGAAAACAAATGTCCCAAAATGTATTCACTCATAATAAGTCTTTACATATTTTGCGAACAAAATCAAATGCTTTAAAAACAACAATTTTTGAAGAAAAAAAAAGAATTATGTTACTACAGTCTCTAGAGATCCTTCTATTCCTCCATTTTTAATTGTTAAAAATTTTGGAAATTGATTTTCATTAAGATAGATCCGCAGAAACTCGCTCCCGCAAATCAATATATATTATCAATTCTTCCCTTTACATCCAAAATTTATCTCAAATGAATTTATAAATGTAATTGTAAAATACGAATTTAGAAATTGCTATATTGAGATAACATTAAAAATGCTGAAGTTTTATTGAAGTATAATTGAGACTTCTTTATCTTATTCTTTTATTGCTATCAAAATCTTATAGAGTGGTAACAAGTGTGTGAAGAATATTGCATAAATACACATTTTACAATTTTTATGTTAAAACGTGATTGCTCAAGACAGAAATTCTAGAGTTTATTTTTAAATACAGCCTGAATAACAAAGAAAGCAAAATGAAAAAAAAACTTTGAATTTGTTTTTTTAGACATATAGAGACAGTTCGGGCGGTTCCAGTTTATCATATTTTTATCCTACTGTTAAGAAAGCAGTTCCGTTTTTAAAGAAAAATGCTTATCATATCTTGAAGCTCATAATAACGCAGTGGTTTATTTTTATATCTTATGACATCAAATAAAAAAAATAATAATTTAACGTAATTTTAGGAACATAATTCAGAAGGATTTAAGAATACTATTTTGCACCAGAAACTTTGGTGAGCGGGGAGTAGAACATTTTATATTTGAATTCAGAAATTTCACTGTTTAAAAAAATAAAGCTAAAATTTGAAAACCTTTCGAATGCATTTCCTCTGTTTATTTGTTTCGTGCCTAACTGTCCAATAACTATCACAAAAACAACACAAAATCCACAAATTGCTCCAAAAAACTGGACAATTTTGTGAAATCTAACTTCGGAGACCATTTAGGAATTGTAAGAATTTAAACTACAATCTCAATCTGAAGATTTGAATATATCATTAGTCAAACATAAATCTGAAGATTTCAGAATTTTATCCCCCTATCCAAACACCCAGCAGCTGCACTAAGAGGGCGACGTTTAGTCCTTTGTGGCGGCTCCGTGATAAATAGCGCGATGAATGTCGGACTTCGGCGAGAAATTTCTAGAAAGGGAAATAAATCAATAATCCTAATTCAAGAAGCATTTAACTTCTGATTAGTGACACTCCACTGAATTGTATTATTTCAGGAATAAGCATGCTTTACCGGAGCATTAAAATATGATGTCAAATCCATTCTCACTGATTGATCAAATTTCTAATATGTTTTATATTTAGTTAATGATTTTGATCCTTTAGTTAATAATTTTGATCCCTTGTAAGGCAACTGTATGATGTAAAAGAAGACAATGATAGAAAAAAGTAACCACAAGACATTTTTAAATTAAATAGTTCTTGAATTTTATTATTTCAGGAAAAAAAATACTATTTCAGTATATAGCGAAACAACCATTCTCGGAGAAAATCTCAACGACGGGGCAAACCTCAGACGTTTCATAGCACAAATATGTTTAGAGTTTTCCCTCTGGTACATGTTCCTAATTTAAGAAAATATTGGTAATCAAGAATATAGAATACTCAATCAGTGAAATTATTTCCGCTTAAAACGCTTAGTGTTCTTGCTCTATTTATTAGATATTACTCATAAACCGATGTAGTCTATGAAAATTATTTTAAATTGTTTATAGTATTGAGTTTATTATCCTCAATATATTGTAAAATTATGGATTAAACCGACTCTTATCGAATATAATTTTATATCAATATATAGTGGTTTAAGAATTACGCACGTGATGTTACAAATCTGTTCAATGATGTCTAAACTTCAGATTTTTCAACAATTCTTCTCTCTAAAACAAGACTATTACATACACTATATGCAGTAAAATAATAAGTATGAATGTAAATTATCCCTATGGATGATGAAGCTACCCTGGTGCCTTTCATCTATTCAACCTATCATAAAATAACACCATGCTCCCATTTAATTGAAAATATATTCAAAACTGTCTTCTGGAAGATATCTATAAAAGTCACTGAACAGGGCCATTTGGAGGAGACAACCAACAAGAATAGAGGACATACTGTATATGATTACAAAATTATACTAGCGTTATTTTCTTTAACATTCAGTCAAAAACTCGCAAGACGTTTCTTCCTAGCAGAGAGAAAAACAGATATAATAATGCAAACACTATCTTCAAAATTGAAAAAAGAGATAAGCATTTTCATTTAATAATTCTAAATACTTTTATGTGGTCACTATGGAGAAAGGAAAATTCTTTAGAAACACCATGATTAAATCTTATAATCTCCTTTAAAATTTCCCTCTTACATAATTTGTGGCAAGCAATCATTTTTGCTTAATCATTCTGCGTTTTTTTTGTTTCTTATTATAGATTTTAAATAATTTCTCAACTCCGAGAGTTTTCAGTGTAAGTGAATTTGCATGGAAATATTAAGTAGCAAGAAATATTAATGGCTTTTATTTTTTTAATTTGTTTTTTCATATAAATAGCTTTTATATTTTCCGTCTACGCTTTAAAGGCGGCTGTCTGTATCTAATCTTTCTGTTTTAGTTTTTAAATAGTCGGTAGGGAATACAATAATTCTTTTATTTTCTCTTGTACAATAATAATAGAATTTATACCGAACCAATCCAAATAAATATAATAGAGCAATTTTATTCATCTAAATTACTATTTCAGAATTAATAAAAAAAATCATATTATTTATCAGAAGAAATATTTTTTATATTAGAATATTCTTTTAATTAATTTTAGTTGAAACAATCAAAAAATATATTTTTTGAACTAAAATTAATGAGTTTTTTCTGCCTAAACAACAAAAGAAATTCAATAATTTTTTGACGAAACTCAATGATATAAACTTTGTCTTCCATATTAATAATTTTTATTAAATATTACTAATCACATTTAAAAAATGGGATAAAGAAATATATTTTAAGGGAAAAACATACATTTGTATTACATTGTATTTTTTAATGTAAAAAAAGATAGAAAAGATAGAACAATATTATAATGATCAAAGGAAAATTAAACGATAAAATGGAAAATAATGCGATAAAAATTCATAGTTAGGTACATTTACAATTTTATTTGCATAATTATTTCAAAAATAATCTATTCCTTAATAATAATTAAGAGGATTACATTTCTAACAACTTTTGTCCGGAATTTCATTTTTTTTTTATTTTAATTCATTTTTCTTTATTTCACCGTCTATGATATTTCCATTTCTTCACAAAACATGATTTTCTTCTCCTTAGCTAATATTTATGAAATTGTTAAATTGAAGTGCATATTCCGGAAATTTTATCTGTATTACTTTGAAAATTATTTTTTCATAAAACATAATTAATATCATTTTCATATGTGTATAAACTAATTTAATTTTAAGGGAATTATTATTTATTAAATCTGATGTTTAATTCCATGATAATTTAAACATTACCATATTTAATCAAATAAAATTTTGTTATTGTTTACTAAAATATGAAAAACTAAGTGAATATTTTAATTACTCAAAATTTTTCATTTATTGAAATTGGTATCAAAATTATCATTTAAAATTATATAAAATGCTATAATCCAAGGATCTAAATCAAAGCTATTAATCTATAATCAAAGCAATCCAAAGATCAACAATAATACCAGCGAAATCAAATAAAAATTGCAAATTCTTTAGTAATAGAAATTTTATTGATTTCTTCAAGTATTTATTTAAATAGGTGTGATTATGTTGAAATCTTAGATGATGTTCAACTATTTCAAAACTATCGATATTAGATAGATGTGACTTTCAGAATTGAAAGTGAACACATAAAAATATAAGTTAAAATTCTCTCGTCTAAAAAGAAAAAATCACTGCTTTCATGAGGTTCTCGAAGTTGGTGGAAAAGAAAAATGAATCTTTTAAATTACGTAGTATCAAATATATTAGTTACATTGTAAACAAGATTAATCAATTATTTTTACACTTTTTTGAGTCGGTGCATGTATTTTTTATGTTATAGAAATTAATGCAGATTCAAATTATAATAGTTTTAAATTTTAAAATGCTGGAGCAAATATTTTCAAAAAAAAGCAAAAAAGCAAATTTATTAAATTAAAAATTATTAAAATATGGCTACTATTTAAAAAGATAAATATAATTATTTTCCAAAAGCACTAAACTTATGTAAACTGCATTCTGATAGAAATAATCTTTCTATAGAAAGTAAACATTTTTGATTTTAGAATTCAAATGTCAGTTCCTCATGCCTTATTCAGATGTTTGTAATATATAATAAAGTATAAATACTCACATTTTGTTAATTTAAAACATATGCCAATTCTTTCAGCAATACGTATTTACATTTATAAATGAATATTAATTTTCCCAAATAGCATATAATCTACCACATATAATTCATCATTTTTAATATTCAATTAAAATTTTAAATTTTAATGTTTTTTAAAGAAATGAGTTTAATTTCGAGTTTTCTGAATGAATAGTCCTTATTCTTACATTTATATTAATTATTAATGCAGTTATTCATGTATACGAGATCATTGAATGTATGTTATTATAAAGTGCTTACCACTTAACATTACTATATAAGAGCAAATAAAATCTATAGAAATATGTAGAAATACAGTTTTTAAAGAAGAATTTTTATGTGTGGTAAGAAATTTCATTGCATTATAAAATGAAACTTCCAAAAATGAAGCAAAATATATTTTTATATCCCTTCTTGTTTAACAAAACTTTAGCAGCTGCCCCACCTACATGAAATATTTACATATCATATTGCTCTTCAGACTTGGCCCTCCTCTATTAAAAATTTGAAAGCTCACTAAAGGACAATTAAGGGCCAAATTTGCGACAGTGTGCAAAACAAAAGTAAGTTCTAAATCTCCCATTAAATACCCATTATTTTCCATTGAATCATACGATTTCTAAAGGTTGTTACAAAGCAGATACCAAAATCTTTTGATGCCTCGGAAAGCCATTCAAAAGCTCTTTATATTCATTAGATGGGTTATAAGAGGCTGTCACTTTCAATTTGCGTTTACTTAGGATGTTGTGTCAAGCCACACGCTGCCTATTAAGGATATTTCAGTAAACTGAATAGGGAAAGTGGAATGTCAATTTTTCTCATAACATTTCTTCCAGAATTGAATCAATGATATTATAAAGCTTGATAAGAAAGAAGGAAAGAATAAGCTTAACCATGAAGTGCTTAGTTATTTGAATCTGACATCAGCAATTTTAACGGGTTTAATAATTTTTAAAACAAAAATAATCAAAATTATAAGAGTAACAAATTCTTTTATTTTCGATTATAAAGTTAAACGTCTGGTTAATTGATTTATTTAATATTTTAAAGTTTAAAAAATTCCCCAAGCAAATATATTTTAGTCTTTAAATATTAATTTGAAAAATAGGAGTAGCATGCAAAAAAAAATCATTTAGCTTTGATTATAGGCTTGGTAATAAATTGAAGTATATACAGAGTGTTTCAAAACTAATTGTCCATACTAAAAGGGTTGAGAGAAATTGCCAAAATAAAAAACTTTCACCATACAATGTGGGGCCGGAAAGCAAACGTCGGGCCTCGAGAAGGTGCTTGCTTCGTAGAAATGGAGAGTACAATAAAGGCCAAGAACAACAATACGAATATAAAGAAATTTTATTAATAACAAATGATCGAATGAGCAACCGGCAACCACAATACAGGCTTCGCATCGGTGATGCACTGAATTTTGAATACATTGGAATAATCCTGGCATATCACGAATGTCTGCAGCTGCAGCGCTTATTCCTGTGATGAGGTCTTCCGGTGACTCTATGGGTGTCTCGAACACGACATCTTTTAGCTGTCCTCAGAAAAAAAAGAAATCTAAGCAGAAGAAATCGAGAGATCTGGGAGGCCAAGAAACTGATCAAAGCGGCTAATCCATCTGTTCGGAAAGTTTCGTACATTCCTGGAAAAATTAGCTGGTGCTCCGTCGTGCTGGAACTACGTGATGCCTCGAACATTTGCTGGTACATGTTGTAGTAAATCGAGCAACACCTGCTTGAGGAAGATGAGGTACTTTTATCCATCTAGGCAGTCTGGTAACAGATACGACTCAATTTAGTGATCATGGATCATTCCTGATCACATATTCACGGAGAATCTTTGCTAGCTACCACTCAAACCTGTACCATGTGGATTTATTGAAGTTCATTCATGATTGTTGTGCATATTAAAAATGCCTCCACGCTTGAATATTGCTTCATCCTTGAAGAGAACATGCAGCAAACCGGGGCTACAGTATCTCTGTTGCAAGAACCAAAGTGCGAATGTTACACGTTGTTTAAAATCAGTTGTCTGTAAAGTCTCCAGTTGTCTGTTGGAGATGGTGAGGGTGTAACCTTTCTTTATTCAGCACATTCCATACAGTCTTCTGGTGTACCCCTTGCTCCCGAACTATTAATCAAGTTCTTCGTTCAGGTTGGTTGTGCACTGCCTCCAGGATTGTCTCTGCTCGATTTGTCATTCTCGTGGTAGACCTGCATTTTGTCTTTCGCCGCGAAATGAACCTGTTTCCGAGATTTGCCTGTGAAAACGTTCAAATGTTCTCCGTTCTCCGTTGAATGACCGTACATGAAGAGTATATCTGCCTTCTCCGAATTTGAATAGCGTGGCATCTCTGGCGAAGAATATCGTGAGAATGATGAGCTCTGCGAAAGACGGATGATTTATCTACTTCAGACGAAGTGCGCTCTCGTAGCCTTCTGACCCCAGATTTTATAGTGAAAGTTGTTTGTTTTGGTGAGTTCTATCACCCTTGTAATATGGACCATTAGTTTTTCAAAACCCTGTATTTATTAACGAAATAGATTGTTATGAAAAATTTCTTGAATAGAAAATATTCAAAGATATGTAACATTCTTGGGAACCAATTCATTTGCTTGATTGCATGTAACATAAGAAATTCTTAATTTCAAAAAAAATAATAATAAATTACTTGTTTATATTATATGAAAAGAATATATGATTTCAGATAAATGCAGTTTTTAAACAGAAAAATAGCTAAACTTTGAGAACTTTTTCTTTGCAAATAGCTACAAATGATGTAAGCAGAAATCATACTTACTTTCTAATTGTATTTAGGTAAAAATTTGTCACATAATTTTGAAGATAACATTTATATACATTTCCATTTAGAGTAAAGGGAAGTTGTATTATCAAAAAGGCAGAAACTTAAAAAAATAATTTATCTCATTAATTATTTATCAATAATAAATTAGTTCATTAATTAATTAATTAGCTAAAGTGGATAAAGCTTAATATCTTGATTGTATATAAAGAATATGAAATGAAATTAATATGAGCATATACAAATTTTGTTGCATATACTTTCATCTTTTTCCAAACAATCTGCTGAGTAAAGTGTTCAATCTTTTTAACTCTTGTGTTCAATCTGATACACTGTTTATATAAAAATAGACATTTATTTGCAGCATTTCTTTGGAAGCAAGTCACGTTTTATGTATTAAAAAGAATATTTTTATATATTTCCCAGCTTCCTTTCTAACATTTCGAAAATACTTGCATTTCACATAAAATTGTTAAAATAAAATCCTTATAATGAAACTATTAATGTATAATCCTGCTAATTTTGATTATAATCATTCTTTCCATTAGTTGGGGAAATATTGCAATAATAATTAGAGAAAAAGATTTCATCATTTATATCGGTTATTCATAAATATATATAAATACCTAAAATGTATTTAAATGATGATGATGGAATTGGACATTTTGCTAAAGAGGAATGAAAACTGTTCAGTATTTAATAAGAATCGTCATGAATATTTATCTTATGTACAGGTGAATGAATTTTTTTAGTATTTGGAGAAACAGTCTTTTGGTTGAATAATGGAATTGAAAATAAACAGATTGGAATGACTTAAAATCATTCAAAACATTTCTGTCATAAATGTTTCTTTTAAATAGTATGACAACTTTTTGAACATTCAAAATATTCAAAAATGGAACGGACTATTCCTGCTCAGCTTCCAAAGTTTTATCGAACATTTCACCCAAATGTATTCTAAATTTTACATTCTAATGAGAATTTTGATGTACAATACATTGATGCTTAATACGAAAGCTTGTCTCATCGTCGAAATGGATTTTAACCAATCAAGTTTTTACTGTATGCATACGCATTTTATTATTGCAAACGCATTTACCAAATTGCATGTGGTAATTTCCTTGAATTATTGGATTTTCATGAAACATAAATGTTCAAATAATATAGAATAAAATCTGTATAATCCTTATTTAACTAAACATTTATTTAATAAATATTCAAAAACCATTGATGTATTTGTTGTTTAATAACCTATTACTTTTTAAAGTCTGTTCATTTATATGTTTGCTTTCTTTGAAATTATAAATTTTATATTTTGCATTGATTAAGAATTCTTCATTTTTATTTATACTTCATAAGAAATTATAATAATATTTAATGTTTTTTTTCATTCCACGCTATATAAATGTCTAAGATCATTTTTTTATTTTAAATGCCTAACCAATTCTATGCATTTTAAGTTAAAAAGAAGAGTTTTAATTACAGTTTTTCCTGTTTTTTAGAAATAGATTCCTATGAATATATATATATATTTATATATTTTTCAACCCAACGTTAAATTTTGGATCAAATCTCAATATTCTAAAATAAGTGAAATAAGAGGCTATAATATTCCTTAATGGTCATTCAAAGAATTTATGGTGTCGTTCAAATGCAGACCAAAGTATTTACTGAAATTAGAATAAGCTTAGAAGAGCTGAATATTATTATAAAATATTATTCAGATTCTGAATGACAATAACGGAATCTATCAATTTAAAATATTCATATTTTAGACTGCACATGATTAGAAATAATCTTTCCGAAATTGGAAATTAAATCTTTGAACCTACTAAATATGATGGGAAATGAAATTTATGTCTAAAGTTGATTTAATATTTTTATTTTAAAAATATTATTAGTAGGGTTAATAGTAATTATAATATAATTCATGGATACAAAAGTTATAAAATATAATGAATTATAGTGTGAAAGGCCATAATACTTCGTATCGTAAATTTAGAATAAAAAGGATGTGATGATATGGATTTACATACAGAAAATTCGTTGCTCGAGTATTATCTTTTTATTCCGTTCGAGTTCCAGTTTTCATTTTTTTTCTTTTATATGAACATCTTTTTGTTATATGTATACATATAATTCAGGCCAATTATATGTATACATATAATTCATACATATACTTTTTATTATACAATGGTGAATTATATAATGGTTAATTTATAAACAAATTTATTTCGATAAAGCAGAATTCTATCAGGTAAATAGCAATTACACACATTGTTTCCATATTTTTAAGAATGTAGGTTAATATTTTTCTTAGAATAAATGAATCTATAAGTTTGTACAATTACCACATGAGGAAGGTTACATATCCAAGTCTAAGCACTCGCCCAGCTTACTAACTTCATGAGGATTTATTTAAATTTACAATAATAACATACCCCTGCATACTTATTGTTACAATTATAAAATAATAATTATTAGTTGCCAGTGTTTTATTACTTGGTATCTCGTTTGGTAGCTTTCGCTTTGAAATGAATAGAAATCTAATAATCAATTGTGGATCGATCTTTGTATTGATGCAAAACATATGATTTATGCATATCTTAGATGCTTCCTCTCTAGAATCTATTTTCATTAGAAAAATTGGTGGAGATCTTCTAATCAAAATTTTAGTATGGGAAAGAAATTAAGTCTTGATATAATATAATATAATATTTTAAAATATTTATCACCAAAATGTAAATCAATTGAGTTAAAGTGATTTTTATAACAAAATTTATATAGAAATGCTTAAATTTGTGAAAAAAAAACTTTTGAAACTATTAGCTTCTTAATGATTGTTACCAATGACCACATTTTGGCATATTATCTAATTTAAGACGAACAAATAGTTTTGGTTAATTACATAAAATAATATAAAAATACGTTATAAACGATAAAAGATGCCAATTTTAATAAAAATGCCCATTGTAATAAATGAATGTGTAGGAATTTTAAAAAATAACAAAAGCTGCTCGGGAATTAATGAAATTATTAAATGTTTCACAAATTTTCAATACATTCTATAGAATACCAAATATCAAACTTGCAAAATAGGAAATTTCTCAGATACAAAAAAAACAATCTGTTTTAACAGAAACATAAATTAAGTTATATTTGATATTGATTCAAGTAACATGATGACGACATACTTACCGAAGTTGTGCGTGATTAAATGAAACCGTTGATATGCATGCACCCACAAAGTGTCATAAAAAAATCAAATTGTTTTCGGTGATACTAGTAAATATGATTAAAATAATATTTTACGCACTATTTGTTTCTAAACTAATAAAGTATTCAAATAATGGCATTATCATTACTTTTTTAATATTTTTTTCTGAATAGCATTTGTTATTCTATAAAATATTTATGTATTTTAGGCAATGCCTGGAGAATGTGTATAATAATTCTCAAATTTCGTATTTTGCCCGAAAGCATCCAGTTATCCATAAAAAAAAAAAAAAAAATTGGAACTCTATAGAACGTTGAAGTTTTATACATTACAAATAGCACATACAAATAGCATCATATTAAGTAAGATATAAAAAAAATTGCGAATTGAAATTCTCATGGATTCAACTTCTTATAATGTCCATTATCCAATAATTCAGATAGCGAAAATGTTGCTTAAACAATTAATGCCACGTCTGTATTGATATATAATTTAATATCTAATCCAATTGCAAATTTATATAATCCGATTTTTACTGTTCATGTCTTATATTAAAGTCTTATTTTCTTATTACCTAAATAGCATCTGCTCATTATAGACTGCGATGCATCTGAGGCTAATATGGAAATCCAATTCAATTATGCGGAGTGCTTAGTAGGTAAATTAAGATATCTCAATAGGCATAGAGATGCAAATGCCATTTCTAAATCATTGGCAGTGATTGTGAAAATATGAATTGGGATTATTTGCATATTCAATAATTTGTTATCGATAACAAATGATTCTTTCAAAACAGAATAATATATCGATATTTATATACCTCTATTTTGATATATTCTGGGTGTTGCATTCAGATGATTTGTATAGAAAATTTGATAATAGCGTAAAAGATTACTAATATGATACCCCAGATGAAAAATATGTCACAAATAGTTTTGCACGAAATAGCAAAATTTATTTCCAAATTTAAACATATTTAATTTCGTTATATGATCGCTCCGTTGAAATAACTAAAAATAACGAAATGACTGCTTTGAAATAGATTGCTGTAAGAATGAATAATTGTCAGATGCCAAAGGACAAGCCGAGCCAAGATACGCGATGTATCTTTATTGGAATCGAGTTTGGGATTTACGGTGATCAGAATCCGAATTCAAAATCGTAATACGGTGTCCCAAAAGTTACGTCATAAAAATGATTTAAATTCAAATCTTCCCAAGAACAATGTATTAATTTACATAAATCAGGAGGAAGAGTTCTTTATGACAAAGACTTATTTAGAGATAAATGAAAACTTACATCTTCATTATTACAGACCAACCAATTGTTATTTTGATAACCGATTTCGATAAATTGTGTGAGTGTGGATCTTTTGGACATCGCTTTGTTGCTTTGCAAAACCTTTTTCTGATATAATAACTCATACGTGAACTAGTTTCCCATAACAATAAGCTTTGCAATTATTAATCAGCTAATTTTTCACTTGAAGTAATTATAATTAACAGTATCATGAATCGTTCGGTGAGATGGGCTGCAGAAATATTTTAAAGTTATAAATTATAATCTGATGAACGAAATTTTTCCACAAGTAAAACTTATTTGTACTGTAATTGATAACAGAGGTCACTACGTCACATCGCATCTCCGTTTAATAGGAACGTAGACCACTCCTGATAGTTTTTAGGATGGATGAGAATGGAAAAAGAAAATATGAATCACATGTATTTTTAAAAATGCAATGAGTGCAAAATCATTTTTTTAAATATTATGAGTGAGGTATATAAAATAAAGTTTAAACGGAGCCATAATGTTTATAGCATGACAGCAAAACCATTATTAATCTTTATAGCATAATGTAAAAACTGAGCTGCATTTTCACATCACCGTTTTCCTTTTTTTGGGCTGTCTTTTAGCAGCTAAAGAAGAGTGATAATAGAAATTTACATATAAAATATTTATTACTGAAGAGACAGGGTGGGAGATCCAAAATACACTTAAATATATGCATTCACAAATCATCACGCACTGCTACGATAGGTTTTCCAGAATAACATGACATGCACAATAAAAAACGAAATTTTAATAAAATCCAGATAAAAAAAATAATAAATTAAAAAATATGCGTTTAAAATGAAAGGAAGATTGAAATATCTAAATATACAGTATTCATATGTCACTTTTACTAACCTCTGTAGAATGACTTGTACTCAAGAACTTCAGATAATAAGAACATTTTTGGATAACACTCAAAGTCCCACAGAAAAATCCTTAGCTTGAACCCCTGCCCGAAGGTGACCCTTTATAATGTCTTCGGGCCTGGGCATATTCAATTTTTCATTTTTATTTGTTAATTCTTATAATCTTGAGTTTTTTTACATACTGAATAATTTGTGCTTAATCATTTGTAATTTCAGGTATTGCAGCATTTGAGCTTTCTAATTGTACGGGTTTTTTTTCTAATGAAGTATTTCTTTTGAAATATTTTAATAGGTTTGTTGAATTATTTTAAATTTTATATTAAATTTATTATATATTTTCTTATTTCAGGGTCTTTGAGGTCATCTACAATTATTTTAGAATGTTGTAAAAATTTAAATAATAGATGATAATGTTAAAATAGCGTACAATGTAATAGCTATATTCAAAGTATTAGTTGCCGACATTATGGTATTTTTCTTGCAACCTTAGTTATGTTTCTCCTAAATGAATATCTAATAAATCATTGATACTTCGAAAACAATTTTTAAATCCATTTCCAAATTGTAATTTGTGAGCATAGCAAATATCTAAAATATTCGATGATAAATATTTATTCATGAGTAAAGCATTGATTTCTATATTAAAATATATCAATAAGATACATTTTACATATATTTCTTTATTCAAAATTGCTGCTTATTGTACCATTTTTCTTGATTGAGATATGAATGAGATGCTAGGGGTTTATAAAAATATATCCTTTAAAAAATTAGAGATATTTGTAAGAATTAGTATTTTATTTATAGATATGTCAGCGTCGTGTTTTTCAGAAACAAAATATATCAAATATTATACTAAAACATAGCAGCTAAATACATATACATAAACAAATAGTTTATTAAGTAGCTACTTTGTAAGCATTTGATTTATTTTTAAAAATGTCAATATACATATACATAACAAGCTACATATACATAACATAGCTACATAGCTTAGCTACATATACATAAACAAATATTATACTAAAACAATACTATACAACTTTTCAATATTTTGTTTTTTACAAAATTTTAAGGATAAACGAATAGGAATTGTAAAATTGTATCCGATATTGAATACATGTACCTTTGTGCTTATTTCAAAAGGTTCGGAAAGTTCTGAAATTAAAATTTAAATAAAAATTTTATATTT
Organism: Argiope aurantia; assembly: GCA_026543865.1. NCBI lineage: Eukaryota > Metazoa > Arthropoda > Arachnida > Araneae > Araneidae > Argiope > Argiope aurantia. The sequence continues at coordinate 100,655 of JAPMOR010010346.1, read as the reverse complement.
ATGTATTGCGAAGAATTTTTTTTTGCTGAAATAAGCTCCAAAAACAAGTCACCTTTCCAATTTCCTCTAGATGAAAATAATTTCTTGCTCTCAATTCGTCAACAGGATGGCAATTGACATTCCTGAAACGACGATTCCGTTTTAGTAAAGCAAAAAAAGGGTATTCTTTATTAAAAACGCATTGCTGATGAAAGCGACTGCAAAAATGTATTAAAAAGCTTTCAGCAAGTGACACATACGAACGAAAGCAGACACGCTGGCATGGAACTCATAAACATTCGAAAACCGTAAATAGAAACGGGCAAAATAGGAGTCCCATTCATATACAAATACAATTTATTCCATGCATCTTTCTACGAAATATGTCGACAAAGTGATGTGAGATAACGAATAATATGCGAAAAAGGAATTAGTTTTCGAGAAGTCAAAGCAAAAAAATCATGAAAAAACATTCTGATGTATCTCGAGTTTCAAAATACAAAAATTTTGGGGAAGATGAAAAAAAGATGATACTTTCTTCTCTTTATATTTAGTTAACGCTACATTGCAAAACCGTGTACAAAGTATGTAGCATTAATAGAGGCAGTTTAGTATACTAATATTGGTATAGTAAAGTATTTTATTATACTTTGTTTAGTATACTTTGTATTTTTATTCATTGATTGTGTTAATATGAAGTGCATCTACTCGGGCAATGAAATAAAATCATTCTATTTTGTATCATCAAAAATTAATCCTTCAATATATGCATTAATTTTATTTTAAAGAAATTTATATGAAAAATATTTTTTATTTTGTGATTTACTAGTATTTTTTTTAATGTTCTGAGAAAATATGACGAATATTTAAATGAAATACGAAAAATTTGTGATTCAATAATTTTAAAGAATTGAAAATTTATTATGAGTAAAAAAAACATTATTTAAAAATACTTTAATTTGACATTTTTTTAAAAAAATCAAATGCTTACAAAAGTAGCTACTTAATAAACTATTTTCTTATCTCAATGGAATAAAATTATTTTATTTGACAGTAAATTACAAATTTTACAATATATTACGAATCTTTTTCGTACAAAAATTATATGATTTAAGATATTTAAATAAAAGATATGTGATTTATTTTTTATATATATATCATTTGAAATGTTCTTCATTTATTAAAAACATTTCATAGAGTCATTCATAAAAGTAAATTCACTAACATTTTAAAAATAGTTGTTAATTTAGTAAAAAGTTCATCTTCTTTTAATAAAATATTTCCTTATTAATTTTTATTTTTTTAATCCATCAAATGATTTTTTTTTCTTATTGATGTATTAAGAAACATCCATAGAGCAAAAATACCTCTGATCTAACTTAAATAAATACAATAAGATACAAATCTATATTAATAGCATTTTTCAGAACCAAGCTATTTTGAATTTCGAGTTTTAAGGAAAATACACACAAATTAGTGCCGCATGTTTTCAAGAAGCATGAAAAATTATTGCTCATTTATGGCAACGTGAAAGATGAAAAGTTTAATTCAGATCAAAAATTTGTTATTGAAACAAATGAAAGAATGCAGACTTCTTTCTCAATAATGTTTCATACTATGTGTTAAAAACAACTGAAAATAATTTGACTTTTTCTTTGAAGTGACGAAGAATAAAATTCTTAAAAGAACTTCGTTTTATCAAATCGTGTCTTACACACACACACGCGCGCGCGCACTCACGCACTCACGCACGCACGCACGCACGCACGCACGCACACACACACACACACACACACACACACACATACATACATATATATATTCTGAATGTATCAAATCAATTATTGAAAGGAATAGAAGAATTTTTTATAATATAGTTAAGAGGTAAAATGGACTATTTTTATATAATCTTATTTTCTGATGATTTTTTTTTTACCAAGAGAAAATGTAGAAACATTAATTTTTGATATTAATTTTCTCATGCGAAATATTTTGCAATAGAATTATAATTATAATTTTGATAATAAGCGTAAATTATTTTATACACTACTTTTTTGTAATTTCATTCAGCTTTGTTTCCGCAAACTAAGAATATTGTTTATGGTAAATTTCGAAATATCGTTTTTATTTAAAGCTTAATGCCCCCAGCTGTTTTCTGTTAAATAAAACATCCACAAAAAAAGAAATAATTTTATTAATATTCATAAGAATAACCAATAATAAATAATTATAACTTTATAACTTCAGGATAGATCAATTTTCGGCAAAATATCTTAACACTTTTTGTAAGTTTAATAAATTTTCATTTAGTAGATTTAATTAAGAATTTCGTCTTTCTTTTGTATTGTTTACAGGAAGAATATCTAGTCCCCAAAAATTTTAAAATATCATTATTCTTTAAAAGCATTCAAAAACGAAAAAAAAAAAATGACTAATGTGTGAAATTCAATTAGCAGTACTAATTGAAAAGAAAATCCTACCAAATCTCAAATGAAAAGATGCCTTCTTTTTAAATTAAAATCATTTAGATTTCGCATAGATATTCCCATTTCTAACTTAGCAATAGTTTATAGTTTTTCTAATTAATACAGCCTTACGGAAAATTGTGCCTTATTTTCATTCATTATCCTTTGCTTAGTCTTTTCTTTTTCGCCCTGAAGCATTCATCTTCTTTACATCCTTTACAGTATAGTGGTATTACTATTAATTAAGCGCTAAAAACGATGCAATTTTTAATAACATTTGCTTCTTTTTAAATATTACATCAGTGTGTATTATTTCTCTTTCCATAGAATTTTAAGAGTAATTTCCCCTTTTTCACATTTTTATGAAACTAGATGCGAAGTAATGATAATAAGATATTTTAAAGGAAAATGAATTATTTAAAATGTGTTTGTGTACACAGACATTTCTATTGATATGAAAATAAACCTTTTCTGATTTCAAAAAAAATAATAATAATAATTCATTGTTACAGCATAATGCTGTTTGTGTATAAAAAGTTGTAAGTTTGTAATAGTTATTTCTCATTTATAAATGCTCTTGATAACTAAGTTATGATTGAAAACGAATTTAGAAAATTATTAAATTAATTTTTTAACTGATTTCAGATTTGAAATTTCAGATACAAAATTGTTAAAAAATAGGTTTGCAGTGAAAATATTTAAATTTATTTATTGTTGATTTTTTTTCATGACAAGATTAATTTTATAAATAAGTAGGAGAGGTATGGGAGTAGTTGTAACATTTTTTGAAAATATTTATATTTTTAAATTGATTTGTAAATCCTTTATTATACCTATATTTTCAGCAACTTAACTATTTAATCCTTATAAGCATAGAAAAGCAACCAAAAATTCTATTGATTTTGACATCAGAAATATTGTTTCAAAAATAATTGGCTATTACAGCTTCTTCGAATGTGAGCCAAGTTGCAAACAACAGATGTCAGGAAAATTGTAAGCAATTAAAACAAAAATTTTAAAACTTGTTTCCCTTACACTGTCTCTTGTTAATTATAATATATAAAACATTTGGTGATATTTCTCATTCGGCATAGTGATAATAATTAGTATCAAGATACTTTCAGTAAAATAAAGATAAATTAATTAGCCAATCAACATAAAAGTTAATCTGCATACGAATTGCAGTTATGCCAGCAAATAATAAAGTACTTCCCATTGCAATACTTTGAACCCATAATTTACAAATTAAACATTGAATCTATTTTTTCTCATCAGAATTGAGAGATGTTGTGGCATGATTTTAATGGCTTGTATTCGATGTAGTGTATCTGGTTTAAAACCCAATTTCGTCGAAGAAATATCCTATAAGAGGATGTTTACTGAATATGTCACTGCTAATAATATTTTTTCTGATATGGTGCAAAAATATGAGAAGGTGCAGTGTAACTAGTTTGTTATATCCTGCATCCTACAACAGTTCAAAATTACATGGCCTATCCGAAAATATTTTATATCATCAGCACTGCTGTACGCATCTTAACAAGATAAACAAAAACATTTTTTACTCTTTTTTCAAAAGTTGTATATTAGCTCAGAATTCCCTATTTAACTTCTTTCTTTTTTTTTTTTCTCCTTTGGATTTTTCTCCTTAAAAATTTTCTTGTCACTGGTCTTGTCTTCTTGTTTTCATTTATTGCTGTTTATGTCGAAATTTTTTCATTCATTTTTTAACAAGTGGATGAGTTAGGTTTTTATTAATTTATTTTATTGATTTAACCTCTGTTAGACCGTTTCAGAAGTAATATCTTATAGAAAGGTATGATCTCTAAAAAGGCTTGTTAATGTTTGAAAGCAGAAAGCCTAAATGTTGAATAAAACACATTTGAAAATATATTTCGAAATGTGATGTCTGTTACATCTTTCCCATCGAATAGTTTAGACATTTTTTATTGATTTATAAAAAATAAAAAAATGCGATTAGGAAAAAGAAGCTGCTTTTTAAAACTTAATACATAAGAAAATAAATAAATAAAAACATTTTTAAACTATTAATTAAGTTATCTTAAATTAAAATTTACGAATTTCTTTTCTTATTTGATAACCATATTGTAGTGAATGATCACAACATAATACTCATTTCAACTGGGCATTGAATGTCCTGACTTAATAGGAAGTCTTAAAAATCATGTTTAGAGAAAAATTTTATTAAAACTTTAAAATCCATGGATTAACGTGTGTGTTACAACTTAGCTGGTGTCCTTACTGAAAGGTTGGTAAATATTTAAATTCAAAAATCAAGCAATGCTTATTTACATTTTTTTTTATAAAAATTCAGACCTTTAACTATGGTGCTAGAAAATCCAGCAAATAAGCGAAATAAGCGAATTTTTCAGCAAATAAGCGAAATTTTAGTCATTTATAGATGTTACATTTGGACATATAAATAAATGGTAGTTTTAAATAACTGAAGTTCCAGCAAACTGACAATCGAATGAATTTAATGACAATAAATATATTATAAATAAAATATTAAAGAGTTTTATAAACACGATAACATAATTTATTCGTCTTAGTTTATGACTGATTGCATAAATAGAAAAGTGTCTTAGAAACTTCTATAATTTCAGCACTACAGGATGAGCATAATAAATTGACAACGAATTGTTATTATATTCCTATTTTAATGTGTTATGACAGGCCATCGGTACTTTAAATATATTTTTAGAATTAAAAATATCATCACATAAAAATATTATGGTATTGTAAAACTCATAAAGAATAACTATGTCGATAAACGTAGAATTGATTATATCGTTTTACTTTATAGTAAAAAATGATATATTGCCATCAGTTGTTGGGAAAAATAACTTTCCTTTCCCGTTTCTAAATAATAATTTTTCTCCTTAAAATTTTTAGTTATTTATTCATTCTTCATCTATATCGGGACGTGTTTAAATGTATAGAATTATTGTAGTATTGATAAGAGTTAATATCGAGTTTTTGACATTAATTTAAACATCTTGTCATATTGCACACAGTTGATGAGCATATAACTGACATTATCGATTTTATTTAATTCCATAATAAGACATAATGTTTAGAATCTTAAAGAAATTTATCACATTGGATTATTTTCAAAATAATAACTAGAATCAAGTAATATCTTAAATGTGTATATTGAATTTATTATAAAACCTTTAACTATAATTTTATTTTATTTTTTTAAATTTAGACTGTCAGAAAGAATGTTACATATTATACAACAGCTTAGCGCCGTCTTTACTATTTCTTGTTATTTTTAATAATATGGAATTATTATGCTATAATCTTTGATATTGGATATTTTTTATCTTTGCTTGCAGGGTATGCTTAATAAAAAATTACAAAATATACAGCAAATTCTTCATAGTACAAAAGTTAGAATCAATTAAAAGATAATATTTTATACTTTAAAATGATTAAAATGTTGAATTCTCCCGATAATTATATAGGAAATGACGGATGACATGTACAATATTTTTGCAAAAATTAAAACCTAAAAAAATTTAATTAAAATTTAACAAGCAGCTGTAAAGTGTCAGATCACCCATAAACTTTTATAATTAAAAAATTGCATAAAATTTTTCATAAAATAGTATTTAATTAAATTTTTTTTCATACAAATTTTAATAGAATTCGAAAAGCGATAATTAACATCAATTAAATTTTGAAATCATTAAAAAATTTCTGTTTATGATTAATTCGAAATATGTTTAAGCACTTTTTATCTGCGAACTTAATTAAAACTTTGAAAAAAAGTGAGGGATAGAGAAAAAATTTTATTTTCCTTAAAGCATTAAATTATAATTAAAACATTAACATTTAATCATTAATCTTATGAAAAGTCAAAATATATGACATGGATTTCCTTCAGAATGGCCCTATTGGAACATTTTAAAATTGCATAAAACAGGGTTATGTATAAAATAAACAAGTAAAATATTGTCAGGTTGCAATATAAGATACCAGACAAGAAAGAGTTGATACCTTTTTAGCATTACCTTTTTAGCATTTTTTTCTTTCTTTATTCCAAAAATTCTGCAAATATCTTTGTATTTTCAAACTAGAAAAATGTCAGACCGTTTTTCCAGTTATTTAATATTTACTTTTTCTGCTGTCATTTACGTGAAAATAAATTTCCATTTCTTATATTATTCTTCATCTTCCATCAACTTGTCGACACTTTTTGCAAAGTAACTTTCTGAAAGGATTGCATTTGTATAAGAATGGAGCTCTGATTTTGCGCAATTTTATTGAGAGTTTTCGAATGACTTATGAGTTCCATGAAAGAGTGTCAGCTTTCATTTGAATCTGTCGCTTGAAGGAAACACTTTAATAAAAATTTTTCGTTCCTTTTCATCAGCAATATGCTTTAATAAATATCTACGTGACTTTTTATTGGAATGTGCGAAATAGTTTATGGGCTTCTTTTTGAATCGTTACCGTATTTATAAACTGATGGAATATGCTTATTTGTCGTAAAAGGAATTTTGAATGTGGTCTTTTTTTTAAAATTGGATTTTTTTAATAAAACTTTTGATCTTTCACGCATTTAAGAGATTTTTTTTATGGAATCTCACTAATGTCATAAAATGAGATGGATTATTCCTACATTCAATATTCACAAGGAAATAATATTTATGTGTTAAAATTCGTAAGTTATCTTTTAAATTTTTTAGAAAATTTAGTTTAAAAATTCAAATTTTCTTTTTTAATTAATGTGAGCTCAAATTAAATTATTAGAATTCTTCTTTTCCTATACTATTGCGCATCCAACTTGTTTTCAAATATGATTTCGCAAAATTTGATGCATTATAAATTTGTCTTATAACGAAGTAAAATTTATTTCATTCTAATAATTCACGTTCGACAGTGCTGACTGAAATGTCTCCCATGTAAATATAAGTGTTCTCTTAAAACAAGCACTCAACACAGACTGGTAGACCAGTCTAGCTTGTGACGTCACGATGCCTCCACGCCAATTGTTTTGCAAAACTTCACTCATTAAAAGAGTCATTTTTCTCTTTTTTACATTTTCTTTACACTTTCTTTCTTTTGACTTTATATACTATTAAGTCAATTCATACAAAAATATTTATAACATTTCCGACATATTATTAGAAATTACTCTTCAGAATTTCAATATAAAATTACATGTTATGTGAAATTTCATGAGATGCAAAAATAAAAATATGTTCTAAATTATAGGGCATATATTATTTCATATATCATTATTTCTGAAAAAAATATTAATCATCGTAAAAGGTACAAAAAAAAAGGTACAAAATACGACAATGGATATTATATTTCTTTAATTTTTTATCACGTTATTTATTGCTAGGTAAAATTTTCAGTAAAATCTCCAAAAAGAAAAATACTCCTTCAACTTTGTACGTAATTCAGCAGGCATGCAGATAAACTTTCAATACTTATATAAATCAGCATGTTTGTTTAATATTAATACTTGTTAACAATAGTAATTTTCTGTTCATCATATTTAATAAAACATACGGAACAAATTCCTTTTTTTACTTTCAAATTAAGATAAAATTTATGTGTCCTTTTTTTCTAAGTATATCACCAGTGACTTCATTATAATCCCGATTTGATATGGTATTATCAAAGCAAAATTAATTATAGGCAGAAATTGTTATGTTTTTAAGTCTTGTTATTGTTACAAACGATTTTTTGATGTATGAACAAAAATTCTTTAACTGAGAAAATAATTAATATACTCTATAATTTAACAACGATAATTATTAGTATACTCTATATATTTTAATAATAATTATACTCTGAAATCTTCAGCAACTGTGATATTTCAATCCTTAAACAATCTCTGAAATCCTATGTTACCAATATAATTGATCTAAATTTCCAGTTGAATCCAACGATTATTGAAACAGAAGTGGAATTTAGACGATAAGCAAAGAAATGTTATACTGTAAGAAAACATTTTAAATCTGATTACCAATCGGAATCTGATAGAAGATATTGACAATTTGATTAGATATTAGATTATAAACGGATAAACTGTCATGATAAATTAGAGATTCCAGCTATTATATTAAAAACATGTATATTGGGCATTGACAAGATATTGAAATCATGGGTACTACAAACAATAATTATACTCAACTTTTACTACTATACTTTTTTATTATAGTTTTGATTATTTTCTTGGCCTTTGTAAAAATGTATTTACAAAGAAAAGATTATGAAATTAATGGGACTTTTTCATCTTTTATGATATTGGTAAAAATACAGATAGTTTATTATTTCTTATAATCCATGAATTAATCAACAGTAAGTTATGATATAGGTTATATTTGGAGAAAAAGATTGCATTAGGTGATATGACAAGTTGCTTGGAGAATAATGTTATATATATATATATATATATATATATATATATATATATATATATGGCGCTTTGTTTACAGAATCAATATGTATGAATGTATGAAATATTACGTTTTGTATAATTTTACTGTTGAGATTATAAATAGTAGAAATTGAAGATTTAGATAATGAAATCAAATGACACAGAATGGATTGGCCGGCGTGCTCCCCTGATTTAAATCCGATAGAACATGTGTGGGATGCTTTGGGGTGACGCCTTGCAGCACGATTACATCCTACTGGGAACACCCGACAACTTAAACAGATGCTGATTGAGGAATGGGCACTCTTACCTCAAGAACTGTTGGACAATCTGGTGCTGAGTATGGGGAGACGGTGCGAAGCAACCATTGCAGTAAGGGGAGGGCATATCCCATACTAAGGAACATTTGCTTGCTGTTCTTCCTATTGGACAGAAAATCATGTGTAACGATACTATGAGTTCAATAAAGCCTTTTTTTTATTTCACATTGTAAGCATTGTATTCATTTCTGCGCAACTATGCTTTCGTCATTCTTTCAGAACAACATGTTGTATCTCATTTCTGAATTTCATGTCTCTCAGATGATTTCTCGTGAAGTTATGGCAAAAAACATCCCTGTTGCTTAAGTTTTGCACACCAGTATACATACCTGTTAACAAAGAGCAGCAAAGCCCGATTAAATATAAAAAATCATAATTCACAACGTCACATGATAAAACTCGAGGATAAACTAAAACAATTGCAGGCCAACTGCTACATGCTACAATTTCATACAAACCCTTAATGTCTTCACTCTGACTATCAGATACATCGCGTAGCTCTCCATCTGATTGGCTGATTACGGAAGCGAATTTTTGCCCTTTCCTTGCGGTTGTCTAGTCAAATAGGCGCTTTTCAGTAAAACTGGCGAATTACCGCGAAGAGGGCGCTATCTACCGGAGTGAAAACTTGCGCCTTCACACTTTATATACATTACGCATTACGGTCAATGAAAGAGTGGACAGCATGAAATTCTAATTAAACAGTAAGTGACGGCTCTTCACTCTTTATATGTACACTGTATGGAATGCAAAATGCAAAGGTAATGCATTTAATAAAAATTTGGCGACCCACAAAAAACTTCTGGCGGCCCCCACAGGGATCGCGATCCCTAGTTTGCGCACCTCTGCTCTACGGGAAAGAAAATAATTTTTTTAAAAAATAAATATCTTTAGATTTCATACCTATATTTGTATTCCCTTTTAAAGACAGTTAACAGCATTTCTAAATAGTGAAGGGTTTTGTAGCATTTACTTTCCTATGTAAAATACTTCTCAGTCACTGAATTCTTATTGGGCATACTCTTGTGAAGAATATACTCAATTCTTCACAAAAACTTACTTATTCTTTGTTCTTCCTCCTTGAAACATTAATCCACTCTAATTTCATTCTTTATAGACTTTATTAATGCGAAATTACAGCATTCTCTTATTATAATTCTATTCATTTTAATTTCACGTCAGCATGTGTCACTCTTCTCCAACTGGTTATAAAGCTTAATACGTCTTACAGTCTCACTGCCCAACTCTCGTCTGCAGCATCGCGTAATTAATGACGTTAAGCAACATGGCCAACAGGGCGCCATACAGGATACGGGATCTGTCAGCAGTTACTACCTATATATATATTGGGTTGTTCGAAAAATAATTTCGTTTTTTTTTTTTTTTTTTTTTTTTTTTT
>JAPMOR010010346.1:64132-76485 GCA_026543865.1 Argiope aurantia | reverse complement strand
TCAAAACATATAATGAAGAAAGTTACAATAGATAGAGGCCACAATTTTATAAAGAAAATTGATAAAACAAGTTTCTTTCATTTATTAAATACATTCTAAAATTGCTTATAAAATTATTTTATTGATATTTCTTACTTTGAAAAAAGAAATCAAAGCTTGAAATAAACATAGTTAAAAAATCGAATGTAGACTGAAGAATAAGAAAATTTTTTATCAATTTTTGTAAATAATAAATGTGATGAATACTGGAAGATTGAAAGTTTAGCTGTGTTGTTCCTAAATTCACTGTTTTCTTTTCTAAACTAGATGCGTATTTGTATTGATGCATAAATGAAAGTTTTTCTGAGAACTGCGATCCACATTTAACATTTTATGTGTATATTTCCAAATGCTTTGAGGAAATAATTTTTACTATGATTTAAACAATGTTAAAGAAAGTATGCCTAATTTATTTTTATGCACATATATACATGTATATGTTTAAAAATTCGTTTGCTAGAAAATATATCCTAACTTTAAAAAAGTACTTCTCAGCTTATTTTAAGATTTACAAGGAAGTCGTACTTGTTCCAATTTTTATAAAATATCAAATTTTATTTTTAAATTATATTTTTTTCATTAAAAATAAAGTAATACAAATTTTAATCATACTTTATTTTTTTTAAATTTCTGATTGCACTTATTTTTATTTTTAATGTCTCTACTGAAATTGAGTCTAAAATTTCCAAAGCAACTCGATAGTTCGGCAATTAAGAAACATGAATGCAAAATATTACTTTATTAATTATTGCAAATAAATGGTTATCTAACTAATTACTTAATTGAAATCGAAAAAAATAGACTAACTTTAAAAGCCTAATTAGTAAACTGTTGTATATCTATAAGTGGAAAGATATAATTATTGATCTGACATGCAAACAAGGCAAAATACTAAATGAAGTTTTGATTATAATAGTTAATATTGGAAGTTAGGATTACTTCATCCCTTACTTTGCTCATGCAATTTTAAGAATAAGGTGATTTATTTTCTTCTTAGGATTTACTGGTAACTTATAAAAACCTCCATAAGTATCTATAAATTTTAGTTATTTTCTGAAAATATTTCTTTTTTTTAAACATGGCCAAAAAATAATGTCGAATTCCAACATTAGAAATTATAAATGTCAAGATATTTAACGAACACAAGAGAAAATGTTTTTACCAGGATTATAACAAAAATTGTAATAATTAAAGAAGATCCTTAAGTATTTATAATAGCAGAGAGTGGAAATTTAAAGTCGTGAAGAATTTTTGGAGTGCATGATAATAGTATAAGTAGAGTCTGTGCAGTGTCTCTATAATTACACATATAATATGGCATAATTTTAAGTTTAGCTTAAGTATAAGTCATGAAGATAAATAACTTTTACTTCATATGTTTCATATAGAAAAGAAGTGAAATTTGCAATTTAATTATTGATATTTTTGATGGGTTAATTTCCATAATTACACAACTATAAAGCTGAAAGCCACAGCATAGTATTATTTTGAAATTATCCGAATCAAAATTATAATTAATTTCTATTTAATTCCGTTTTTGTTAAAAAATGGAAATGTAAAGGCGGCAGATTAATATTGAACAGATAATTGTTGGTAAGCAGACATTTTATTTGAATTAACATCTTGACATATGCAACGTTTTATTTGGAATAATCAAGAAAAAAATGTAAAACTAAATCACATTTATCAGGGGGAAAATTATCAGTTAGGGAGAGATGATTAATAGAAACGATTAATTTTTTTGATAAAAAGAAATTTAAAAGAACGATAATGGAGCGGGGCACATTTTAAGTTTCTCTATATAAAAAAGTATAAGAAGTCTAGTTTTAATATACCAACTTATATATTTTTTACTAATAAAAAATTCCAGAATTTATTTTATAATTAAAAATGAATACAAATAGAAAAATCTTTTATGGTGTTTCTATAGCAATAAATAAGATATTGTACAACGCATTTCTGAGATACTTCCTACACAGATGCAAAATAATCATTCCAAATATTCTTTTGGCCAACAATTTATCACCTCTATCTCTGAAATCGCAACGTGTATAGTTTTTCTTTCAAAAATTGTTAATTTTCCTTTTAGGAAGATTGAGTAATATTGAAAACAGTTTATATGGTGTTTCCTTCAAATTAATTATTCTCTCGAATAATTTAACAATGATATTTTTCCAAAGATATTATTAATTTTCACTTTTTTTCTAAATGCATAATGAAGATTGTTTATTATATAGCAATTCATTCATTTAAATTTTCTAGTAAAATAAGAACATATTTGTGCTCTGATCAATTATTTATGCTTATACATGTATATTAAATTGCGTCTCTTAATATATTCGGTTCATTATCTTAGTATTGAGCATCTCAAAATGGAGAGGAAAATAAATTAGGCGTTAAAACCTTACGAAAAGAAAAATGAGATAATTATACTGAATTAAACAGAAAGAATATAAAATAAAAATTTTCAAACCTGCTGTAATCAATAGAAACGCATTCGGTTCAAATGGAAATGTGAGAAAAAGTAAGGAATAAGTAAAGGATAATGAGTGAGCATAAAAGATACCTTTCAGGAATCTTACGCTAATTAGAAAATCTGTAAAATATCGCTAAAAAGAAGTGTAAATAACAGCTAGAAATCTTCATGGATTTAATTTTAAAAATGTCCTTTCGTTCAGGTTTTGTTTGGATTTTCTTCTCATGTAACTTAGTCGTTTCTGGTATCTTTTTAAAAAAGTTATTTTAACAGCTTTTAAATTATTTATGAAATTACAGTTTATGTTGGAATAACTCAAAAAAGTTTGAAATGTCCAAAGAAATTTAATCATTATCAATCAAGAACATTTTTTTAAAAAAATGTGTTGACATAGTGAAATGTTTTTATCCGTTTATGGATATCTTTTAATGACGATTAAGAAAACATAACCGATATTACCTTTAAATATCATAATCTAACGAAGTTATCAAAACTGTATGCAAAGTGTGCCCAACAATATATCAGAATTTAATGTTCAATTTAATAAGAATCAAAGAGTCTTTCTATATTATACTGCACGACTCCTTGACCATTTGAATGATTTTTGATAAATGATTTTTATATTATTGAAACCTTATTACTGGAATAAAAAAACAATAATTGGAACTGTATTTTGTTCACTGAGCGAATTATTTAGAAAAAAATGAATGCATATGTAAAATTTTAGGGTAGAAAATTTCTGTTTAGCTGAAATATCCTCTTAGTAAAAACGCACAGAAAAGTTTTTATCATATCAAACCAACAGTTGAAGTAATTGAAACGTTTGAAGTATTTTTAAGCTCATTCATTGTTGAAGATTACTTCAGGTTTACCTATTTAAGTGGAAAATGACTCTACAATTTATAAATTTTTAAAATTTAATTATAATTTATTTCATCAATTTAAATCTATATAATGGATTTTTTGTTTCAAAAATATTCAGTTCAAATCAGTTCAGTTGAACTATGCAAAACTCGGCTCAGCATACAGTCGATGATTGCAAGTGAATATGTGTCTCCCTATTTGTACATCCGTTAGAAGTTTTGGGGAAAATTTACATCTTATTAGACCTTGAGCTCTCATCATAAAAGAAGTGGCATCACTAAAAGTTGTGATCCTAAAATGGAAAGATCATATGTATAATTCATTGAGCCATTGAAGATTTAACAAGAATGGAGCTTGAACAATTGAAAGAATTCCCTTAACTGAATATTATTAGGATTTTCAAATAAAGTCATTCTTATAATTCATTTCAATCATAAAGTTAACAGAAGCCACAATTTTCAACAATTGGTTAAATGACAATTGTTGAAATTGCCATTTTCAATTCGAATAAATAGTTGAATGGCAATTCAACTAATAAAGATAATGGTTGCCTTGAAGCAAATTGATGAGATGCAAATATTTCCTGCTAAAATAAATCTTTTTATCGATTATATTCATCTATTTTCTGAACCCTCCGTAGCAGATAATGTGTACAATCATGCAAGAGTCGTCATGTTAATGTAAGTTCATAAAAAAATGGTCGGTATCTCATATGTAAGTTTAATTTTACCAATATCACATGATTGTCCTTAAAGGCTTATCATAAATTTCTCACAAGAAGTAAATTTAAAAAGCTGTATAAATTTATAAAAAAATAATGTATTTGCTTTTATAAAAAAAAAAAAAAAAAAAAAAAAATATATATATATATATTTATATATATATATATATATATATATATTACTTTCAATATTTAATTTTTTTTTTTTTTTTTTTGCTAAATTTTTGTATTCACATAACGAACATTGGGTAAATGAAATGACCTAAATTGAGTGAAATGCAAACTTTGATTATTTGGTTACTTTCATAATTTTAATTTTATTGCAAAACAGAGAATTTTTCTTTTGATTTGGATGTTCAGTCTTATTCTTTTCAAAATATTCACCCTTGCTTTATTTCTAGTTTCATTTGAAATAATTACTCAAGTGGTGGTCTAGTAACTGGTATAAATCTATAAATAATTATAGCTCACGTATCGAAGCTTGCATTTCAAACAAATTCATTAAGTTTTTTCACCCTGAACTGGGGAGATGAAAATTTAGGAATTAACTGGGGAGGTGTGGTCTATGAGACCGTATTTTCTTTACATTCAAATGAAATTTTCTAATGAAAGTATTAGAATGAAAATCAGCCAAAATATTCTTCAGATGTGTTTCTTGATACATAAATATGTTAAAAAAATTTTCAAAATAAATTATCATCGAAGAAAGTAATTGCGTTTGAGCATACATTTTCTTCATCAAATTACATGTCACAACAAATACTATTATTGGAAAAACATGTTAATTTTTACTTTTTAAATTATATTTGTTTTTTCAGTATAAAAAGGTATATAGAAAACAATAATATAGAAAATTCAAGATTTAGATGAAAAATAAAAATAAAAAACTCACAATGGGTAAAATTAATCTTTTTTATCGACTATGTAGAGACTTGTGGTTTACGAAGCAATTTTAAATATACAGATTAATTACCAGTATAAGAGACAGCTTGTAAATTCTGTAGATATTTCTCTTGGTATATTAATATATTTTAGATATTTTTCAAAATACATCATCAGTAGGAAAATTAAGTATATTTGAACATTATATTGAACGAAAAAATATTTTGTACTATTATCCTCATCACTAAAATCACTTCCTGTTTCATATAAGTCTCTAGAGCTCTGCTTCATAATGAGGATCAGTTGGTTTAGTGATATTTCGAGAACCAAGTTTTAGAATCATCTGCTAAGCCTTGAATAATACTGGACTAAATGTTTGATGTGTACTCACAGACGTCAAGCAAAGAAAAATTTGAGATATTTAAAAAAGCATTCATTGAAACCGGTTGAAAAAGTGTGAGTGTAGTAAAGGTCAAGAAATAAGAAGTTACAAGTTAAAAATAAAATAGGGGTGACCGAAAGTCCATCTTTAGCTGTCTGAAATACTTTACCTCCCCAGTTAAGGGTTAATCATGATGAACAAAAAATATTAGTTTGGTCTTATTTTATTTCATATTAACACACAATTTTTTTTGTTCTTAAATGCTTATGATCATAGAATTTTGAATTAATTATTAAATATTTTAACATAGACTTATCATACTATATCAATTAAGAGTTCTGAAAATTCAAGAATTGTAGATATGGAATGGATTAAATTATAATTTGCATGTGCAAATAGGGACACAATTGCACTTTGTACTTAAGCTCAGCGGAAGTATAAAAGTTTGTGTATTCCACAGTTCAGATGAAATTTGATCAGAATAACAATGGTATTTTGTCTTGAATTCTGCTGTTAATGATCAAGAGTTTAAAGATTAAATTTTGCTGATGATATTTTGTTAAACTTGGTTATTACTTTTACATAAACATGGCTTTATATACGTTGGAAAAATTTGGAATATTATTTTTTAAAATTCATCACGCGGTGTCCTTCCAACATGATATTAATTTTCAAATTATATACTTACCATATATGTAAGAAATTAATGCATAGATGATATAGATAAATCAGAATTTGAATTAAAATTTTGTGTAGGGAATTTGTGAAATATACAATTTTAGGTTAATTATAGTTTTAAAAAACAATGTTTTGATTAAGCATATACGTGTCACTAAATTAAACGATGCACATTTGTATAGTGACTTTAACATAATACTTTTAGTTAAATATCATGAATTATTTGCTCTTTAAAAGGAAATTAATTGATTATCAATACATTGGAACAATAATCTATTAATATATAAAATGCTTTTCGATACGTTTACTCCCTGAACTGAGATGAAAATTGATTTCACATATATTCAAACAAACAAAGAATCATTGTTGCAACCACGATACTATCCACAGTACTTTCAGAAATAGTTGGTGAATATTTTTCTAAAGAAAAAGTCTTTAGTGAATCTTTAAGTATTAATAAAGATATGTTTTTCCTCAATTTTCAAAATTAGAAATTTAAAGTTGTGGAGTTATCTCATAGATATTTTTGGTGAACGACCAAAGAATGGTGGAGATTTTTGCTCTTCTTGCCAGCTGGGCAAGAATTAATCTTTCCTATTTTTCATTAAATTTGTTTACAGTGTAATTGCTACTTCAAGTGATTGAGAAGTAATTCACATCCCCTTCCCTTTTCCTCAGAAGACGTTCCCCGACACCTTTCTGACTGTGACCATCATTGTTCAAAATTGTATAGTCATACATTTCACCAATGTTTATCATGTGCTTTATAAATGAATAGCAACGGTTCCTGGGGAAACAATAATTGAAAAGAAATTAATATATTTGACAGTTTTACGTTTTTAATAATATAAGAGTTTTTATTTTTTTATCGTTTGTTTCTTATATCGTTTGGAATGATTCTGAATTTTTCCCACGAATGGAAATTGGGGCTTTGATAAAATGTTTAGATGAAGAATAATGATTCAGAGTGTGGAGAAGAAATGTAAAATTATGTTTTGGAACATAATAAGTTCGTTAAAAGTGCCCTTTTAAATTTTGTACAGAAAGAGGAACGCTTACATTTACGAAAAGAGATAGAAAGATAGAAAGTAAATAATTGCCATTGTTGAGAAAAATTGAGTTGAAGGTTAAGTCCATTAATTATAAAAATAAATGGGAATTTTTGAAACTGCTACGTATAGATAAAATTTTATCAGTTTTGGTTGAATAAACTACTAGAATTCATTTAATATTCATGCAGAAACATCTCATAAAACGAAACAGGGTCTTCACGCAAATCAACTAATAGCAATGAATTTTTAGAATTCCTTGATTTCGTGTATTAGAGGGTGATTTTTAAAAAGGTGGCCTACGAAATTGCTGAAAAATTATGATATATTCAAAAATCCAGTTTTGAGAAAATTTATGTTTTTTGATTATTTTTATAATTTCACAATATTTACATTTTTCAGATAGTAATGTTAAAAATGATAAATTTCTCCGAAATCGGACAGATTCTAAAAATTAAGAAAGCTCTAAATATTTTAGAAAGTTCTTGGCCAAGAATTAATAATAAATATTGTTTTTAACGCCTTTTATTATTATTTTTAATTTAACAGAATGTGTAAAATATGTTCATATATTTGATAAATGATATAACCAGATTTTTGTGTTCTGATCTAATTCTTTAAAAATAATTAATTCTGCTTCATAAATTCAAGTAGAAAAAATATAAGTAGCAGTAAAGGGCATTCTTCAAAAATTCCATAGTATAAAACAGACAGGAAACCATGAAGGAATTTAATGAAGTGTTCATCAAATAATTTTGGTTATATCGAAAAGTTTCAAATTGCAAAAGATATTAAGGAATTGGTTAGTTTCTGGAATGGAAAGTGACAGAAATTTGAGTTTGCTTAAACACCATTTATTAAATAACAGATCGTTGGTCATTTTTGACACTTGAGATTTTACATTCTGCAATTATTAAAATCAATAAGTTTTAATTTCATAAACTGAGATATATACGTTTTAAATAATCTTCATAAAACAGCTGAGTTTGGAGGCCGCAAGAACACATATTTTTGTTTGAATAGTATTGAAAATGAAAATATGATCAAAAGTTATTACGTAAAAGTTCAATTTTTGTTAGTTCCATCATTATTTATCAGTCAAATAAATCATATGATCCGCTAAAATGTTAACAAAATGCATGCAAATAAACAAAAATATTAAAAGTGCGATTGGTATTTCAAAGCAGTTCTGCTTGTTATTAATCTGATTTCGCTTATTATAAGAACATATTATACGAGAAAAAATGTAATTGAGAGTTTTTTTATACTCTTTTTTTAATATATTTTATATTGGTGAACTTTTTTGAAGCACCAAAACCTTTCCAGTTTAACAAGTCTTTAATAATATACTTTAACTGTTTGTTTTTTTCAATTTCAATTTTTAATATATTCGTATCATTATGATTTGCTTAAAAAGGAATGAAAAATACTTCAATAAATGTTTACAGCAAATTGGGCTAATGTTTCAGCAGCAGTGTCATTGAACATGGGCAGGTCTAATCAGTTGCGAAAATCTTAGGTCATTGCTTCAGTCTCTTAATAAAACTGAATTAATTGATCAATTTTTTTAACAATGTTTCAATGTTTTTTTAACAATTAGAAAATATCTTAATTAGGAATATATATATATTTAGTTTATAAGAAGAAAAAAATTAGTACCAAGACTTTTACTACCTTCCTTAGATGCAGGAATTGTCTTTTTTTTTTTTTTTTCTAAATCTTTAAAAAAAACTGACACCTGGATGAAAAAATAGCTTCTTAAAATGTAGCAATAATGAAAATTACTGCATCTGAATGGTTTACGCATTTAATAATTTCTTAATACTAAATCTTTTTATATCTTTTTTTTTTCTAAAATTTTCCTGTATTGTCATTCAAACTCGTTAGTGTAAAAAACGAAAAAAAAAAAAGAAGAAAAAACGTCTATCCTGATAATTTGATTTTTAAACTGTCCATGTATCCATTAAATTGCCATTCATGCATTTTTGAAAAATTTAAATGCTTTATTAAAAAATTTCTTTCTTTCTTAATTCATTTTCTGCTTAGAAACATTAATATTCAGCCTTAAGATAAAATAATTCAACTAAATTTACTCAGATATATTTTATTTAAATTTCAAGTCTTCTTAAATTCCATAAATTTCCATTTATTATTTTTCTTTATAAATAAGTCATTAAATTTACATTTCTTCATATAAGTTTGAGCATTGTTATATTTCTTCAAAGCCGAGACTTTATCTTCTTAGTTAGTAAATTTAATAAAATGAATTACTTTCATGTAAAATATTAACTCAGAAATTTTATAATTAATTAAAAAGAGTTATTTCACTGATAAAATATATGTTCAAAGTGTAATAAATGTTAAATTTCTTCGAGTATCATCTTCAAATATAGATATTATATCAACAGATTATATGATCAAAGCAAAGTGAAACCGTACTCTTATAAATATTTGCGACTAAAGCACGGCATATTCTTTTATAGGTAAAGCCAATAATTGTAATACTAATCAGCAAATACTTTACTCCCTCCATTTTGGGCTTCGACTGAACTTGAAAAACAATTTTATTCATTCTTTAGAAATGTTAGCATTTGATAACTGTACATAGCCAACTCTTTTGTATTACAGAAAGATAAAATTCTAGTTGTTCTCATTTGTAATAATAAATAAATAATAATAATCTAAGATTCGTTTATAAAGCTTCCATCACTCATTATCGTTTAGTTTGCTGGACAAGATTCCAGAACTGCGTTTTCACCGTCATCACTTAAATGAATCAAATTTCCTGACCAGTCCCTCACTGTTATGAACACCCCCTCCTCCTCCCTTCCTAAAAGAAGGTATCTTCATCTCCATGCACAAAGGCTGAGATGACTTTTCGGCCAGGACGCATTGAGATAATTAATGCGAGCGGTTTCTAGGACGAGAGTAAACTAGTGTGGGAGTAATCGCCTCGTTAATTGTTTCTCATCCACCCTTAGGTAGTCCAAGCGCGGTATAGTCCCAGATGCAAATAAATGCTTTGCGGTACTTCAGTAGGACGAGGAATGATGAAATAATAAAATATATCAACTTATGTTGTGGAATGGAACGAAAAATTACTCTGATGGTGATAACGGGTTTACATTTCATCCTAAAATAGTTGTGCGTAGGACAGTGTAAATGTTAGTTGTTATTTCAGTTTTAAAGGAGATCTCTAATTATAAATAGTTTGAAGTTTTATGCTTAAAATGCATTAATAATGATTTTTCAATATGTGCATTAAGAAATTTAATAACTATATAGACACCTTTGACCAGTAATAAAAGAAATATGCAATAATTAATTACCAAGCATTTCAATTTTTTCTTCAAACAAATAGATTGCATTATGTGCATATGTTTAACAAACTTTGTTTAATGTATGTGATTAATAACAGGAACTATCCATTTATAATGAAATTCCGAAGTTTAATATAAAAGATTTTTGTGCTAATTTTCAACAATATTTTAAAATAGTGCAAAGATATAATGAAAAGTTAGTAAATAAAATTTTGTAATTTGTATAAATAAAATTTTATAATCTGAATTTATAGATTCAGATTATAAAATTTTATTTATACAAATTACAAAATTTTATTTACTAACTTTTCATTATACCTTATAGAAGTTATTATACATTATACCTTATATTATCTGAATTTATAGATTCAAATTACAAAACAATATTCTTTAAATATTATAAATCTAATTTTATATGAATTAATATAGAAAAATTGTACTGTGTGTTTATGAAATATAATTAAAGTTAGTACAAAAGGAAAAGTTTATCACGATATCTGGTCTATTCAGTATATTTCATGTACGAAAAATTATTGATCCAGTAGTTCTTTTTTGCATTTTTCAAATTTAAAATATCCATTTTAGAAAAAAATACAAGCATTAGATTTATTTTTATTTAGCACTATATTGTTTAACTTTTTTGAATGAAATTCTTTATAAAATATATTACTTTTGTAACTAATTTATTTATCTTAATAATATGTGTTCATAAAAGTGGCGTACTTTCATTGGAAATACAATTTACAGAAGTAATTAAATATTGAAATCTTCAGCTATGTTTCTCATTATTTACCATTTGATCAGGATTTTAGCATAGAAATATTTCATTTTAGAATAATTTGATCTAGCTTCTATGAAGAGAAGTTATCTCATGTTCTATTTTGACTCTTTTATATGATAAAATCACTTATTGACCGCATGGTTTGAATTGCATGTGGTTTTAATTGATTCCAGTATTAATATGTGCTTTCCGAACAAACGAAGCTCAATATACACAAAGCAGTAGATCAATTTCATATTTATATAATTTATTTTAAATACTGTTCATTGACTAAGAAAAGAAAAATAATATAGATATAATATTGCATATAGAAAAAAAATTGTATAAATATAATAGTTTTGGTTCATTTCCTAGCCGTTTTGTTGAAATTTCGTTTAAAAGAGAGTACTTATCTCTGTGGTTTCTTGATAAATTGATTTATTATCACAGTGACAATTTTGCATTCATTTATTTTTATTATATACAGTTAATTTAGAAATACATGCATTGAACGTTTTAAAGTGCAATTAAGAGAAAGGAGTATCGGAGTATAACCATATTTTACAACTATTATATATATAAAAAAATAATTTAAACTCTGCGGCATTAATTATAGTTATTTTTCAAATGCAAATTAAATGCAAAGTGTTGGCTTGTAAAGAAAATATATCTAAAAAATTTAGGTTTAAAAAAATATGTAATTACAGTTGAGCCGATTAGAGTTCACATGATAAAATAATTCAAAATAAAAAAGGAATTATAAATTAAAACCATTAGCACAAATATCGTATGCTATTTCCAAGTTGATATTCGATATTCTAATTGCCATTCGATATCACGAATATATATAATAGCAATTCTGGAATGCATTAATGCTATATTAAAAGGTAATATTGATTAGTAATAATACCAAATGAAAACTGCTTTGTACAATGGCGTATGTATATGTAAATTAACATTTAGTAAGTGTGTTTTAAAGTGAGTATATGAAATATTAAGAATATAATATTCATTTTATTTACATTTCCATATCTCGGCTATTACGCTCAAGTTATATTTTAGCACAGCAAATATATTTTCAATTTACTGTTTTGGGCTCAGAAATAACATTTCATTTTAATAACAAACTAATTACATAAGGCTAATAAATGTTATACGACTATTATTTTCTTATTTTCAAAT
>JAPMOR010010346.1:40345-63732 GCA_026543865.1 Argiope aurantia | reverse complement strand
ATATTAAAATAATTATGTAATCACTCTTGTACTAGAATATTAAATTTTCCAAATATTATTATGTGAAAAAATATAGAACTAAAAACTAAGTGACCGCAAACAATCCTGTTTTCCAGAATTTCTACTAATAGTTAATGACTTAAATAATCTAAGTTTTGTTTACGTAAATGTATATTATTAGGCGATATTCTTTCCCTTAAAATGCTTCACAACATTCTGAAAATAATAAAAATATTATTTATGTATATATTTATTGTCAAAAAGTTCAAGATGAAAAGATATAATGGTTCGAAATATGAATTTATTTAAAATAATATTTAGATTATTTAGTAATCATAAATGCTCAGTACCTTTAACTTAAGAACTCCAGTGTGTAACATATTATTTTTATGGGTATAATATAAAAGATTTCTAATATAATTTCTTTACAACGAAGTTTTCAGATTACACCTTATTTTTCTACGATTAAAGCAAACATAAAAGAAATTCTACTTGTAAAATTCAACTAATAACTGTAATATATCCAGCGGAAACGTATTGGAAACTTTAATTAAATATAAACTGTAAGCGAAGTAAAATGATCTGGTATTTCGTATATCATTATTTTTGAACAAATCAGAAGGTTTCTAAATTCAATTCAGTCAGCTGCTGAGTAGTGGATAGCTACAATTAATTTGAAAAGAAAGCCTATATTTATTTGCAGAGGTATTGTGATAAGTAGTGTGATAAATGAGGAATTTCTGTTGGAAACTTCTGAATGTAGCAAAGCATCAATTATTCCTTTTATATGGGAACATTTAATATTAAATTCGTTACACTCTATTGACTTATGATACTTCGATGAAAAGGATATTTTACTGGAACATTAACTGTAATTATTGATATAAATCCATCTCATAGGCCATTCAAGGATCTTATCGAAAATTTGAATGGATGCATTTGTTGGAGAAATACAAATTTATTAAATACGAATAGTACCTGATCTAATTATTTCAATAATTCTTTATACTTTCGTCAGTAAAAGGAAGAAAAACAGTTACCAATAAATCACATAAGAATTGTTCAAATTCTATTATATAAATTTGTTATTATCCATATGAATAAATTAAAAAGTAAAATTCAATATTATTTTTATTGTTGTGTGGAGTAAAATAATTATATTCTTAGGGTAAAAATAATATTTATAAAGAGATTAAATTATCTGCTTTAAGTTTTCAAGAATGTGCCATGTGATACATTATGATTGATCAACATTTTCACATAGTCTCTAATTACTTTTTTTTCCTGCAAGGTAAAGACTAAATATAAATCTGTGGTAAATTATATTCTGAAGAAATTTATTAATTAAATACCAAAAAAATTTCTGCAAATTCAAATAATTAAATCTTAGAACTAAATTAAATGAAACGCATATTTTATAGTTTTTCAGATGGCGTAAATGATAGATGTAATAAGCATACATTTCTTAAACTCTCTTGATAATCTAAGAACATTTATTTACAATTATTAACAAAGAATTAAATCTGAAATCGAGTTTGCATCTCTATAATAATGAATATTATTTTCATAATGGAACATAAAACATAGTTGAATCCCATTCTATTAAATCTTTAACACCCATGGCAAGGAATATCGAACTGAAATAATAAGAACTGAGATATTCAGTATCTGATAATCAACACAAATCTGATTAGAAATATTAATAATTTGATTATATACTATATTATAAACAAATAGTACTTATTGAAGAATCAGAGTTTTCAGTTGTCCATGTCAGTTATCGGAATATTTACAATGGAAATGATGAGATAGCGAAATTATGGAGATTTTAATAATTATATCATCAATCGATAAAATCAATAATTATAACTTAAAGGATATATTTGATATTTGCTAAATGATAATGATTGCTATGATGCCTACAAATGCTAAAGGTTGCAATATTTAATGGTTAATCTGATGGTTAATGTCAAATCACATTATATAATTTTTTTAAAAATGAGAATAGATTGTTATTTTTGATAAAATATATGATTCGCAATAAATAATTTTTTCTATCCTTTAGGATTCAAGTGCTCTAAATAGATTAATTAGCTTTTCGTCTGTAGTTAAAAAAATAGAAAAGGAAATATAATATAAAATAAAAAGTAGAATAGAAAACGAGATTCACTGTATAGAAATACAAGCTTTTTTTCTTTAAGTCTTTTTCCTAATAAAATGCATAATAATTATTTTAACATCAAACTAAATCTGATTCGTATACAATTTTTATACGAATTTAAATATGCTTACCATTTTATAAACAGCATTTTAATCATTTCAGTATGTATTCATAAACATGCTAATTCCAAACTAATCATCTAGAATAATTATGTTCTTTTATAAAATAAAATAAATGCGGGCATTTCTTTCACCTTTTCATGCTGATTTTAGTTGATGCATTTGATAGTTGAGAAATGTGTAATGTTTTCGTTATTCAATCAGATATTACAAAAATAAATGTTATATCTGATTGAATATAAAAATTATTTTTTGTTATATTCAATTAGAATAGCTCATTTGATAGTTTTTGATCAATAATCCTATACATTGTTTACCTGAAAAGTAAGGAATTACTCAAAATTATAAAGTCCTGTTTATATAAGAAGTAATATGATGTGTCATAATTCAGTAGTTTTCAAGGTAGTTATTAACTTACATAATAGCTCTCATAAAATATCATTTTACCTGCAGACCAAAGAAACAAAAAGAATAAAAGACAATAATTTAAGAGTTAAATTAATTTGTAACCCTTGCAAATGTTTTATTGAAGTAATGCTTGAATACATCCTTTTTAACTTGTAATCACTTAAAAAAATAAAGTTTTGAAGCATTTCTCGAAACAAATAAATATTCTTAATTGCTGCGTTTAATTCTAAATTTCAGTTCTTTGACTTCGCATATGATTCAAATTGAAAAGCTATATATAAACTATCCCAAACTCTTGAATTTGTTCAAGTCAGATACAAAATTCCATAGAAATTTTGAGTATCCAGTAAAATATTTTCATTTTAATTAATTAAATTTCCTTATTACTTAATTGTAACAAGGAAATTTAAAAAAAAAGCTTGTAACTTTTAATATGTCTTCAAAGTAAATCATACAAATTAAAATTTATCCTTTGATACTAAGTGAAAATAGGATAGCTTACCTATCTACAACAGAAGAAATTTCATTTTATGTTACAGACGCAAATGCCATAATTTCCCAAAACCAATATTGAGATTTAAACCAAACTCCATATCAATTATAATTGCCTTTGAAGGAAAATTACATAATGTCAAAAAGTATGATATTCAAATCAGTCCATTCTTCGATATTCGGTCAACCTTACAAAATATTTTCAGAATCATATCTTCTGGAAAATGTTAATTATTTTGTATTTTGATCTTTCCTTTCTTTTGTCATAATTAATGATATATATTGTACATTTTAAAAGAAGTCTGAATAATGCTGAACAAGTCATTATTCTCCTCAGTGACTGCAAAGATTGTTTTTGAAAAATGAATGATTTTAATTTAATTTAAACTTTTAATTCTTCATATTTTATGAATTCGAAAACATAAGTAATTGATGATTTTTTTTAATAAAAGCAGAATAAATATTTTTTTAATATTAAAGTTTTTAATAAATCTTGTTAAAGACTATTTTTTCAAAAAAAAATGGTCTTAATCCAATTTCCTAAAGCTTTACTCTCCAAAGCCGCACGTTTGATGCTATATTATTTCAAATTACAGCAAAATGCGCCATTTTTTGCAAGATCACTGTTTATAGAATACTTTATAACGCAATGCTCTTAAAAATTAGCCCTTCATTTCCCTTAAATAGTTTTGAAATGTTAAAATCTATTCGAATTCTGTGCAATTTAATTTTACAATGTGAAAAGTCATAAAGTAGATTAGTAAATGAATGAAGTTAATTTAGTAGATCAGAAAACTTACTACCTCAAAAGAGGCTAAAGATTTCATCTTGTATTATAAGATGCAAAGTGATCATCCTTATAAATGTTTATTATTTTTAAAATTATATCAAAATTGTTATTTGTTGTTTGGTTAATTTATAAATGATAATAATATGCAAGGAATCTTCTTTCGTTTAATTACAAATTTACTTTTGAATTCACAAAAATGTAAGCATCATCGTTTCATATTTTTAAAATATGAAATATATTTTGCCATTAGTGTAATGAAACTTTAATTATATGAATTAGGTCAATAGATTAACATGCTTAATCGAATAAATAAAATAACTATTAAAATATTTTCCTTTATTATAACTACCTTTATTTTAATATTAAAGAAATGTTTTAAATGTCAAATGTCCCATAAAAATGGTCAATTACTTTATCTTGATGTTTATATTCTTCTCTGAAGAGTTTATAAGTTACCTACGAACCTTATCAATTCTTTGATTGTCTGAAAGGAGATGTTTTGAATAAAATTGGCATGCAAGTTTTCCTATTCAATCTGGACCCCTTTCTCTTATAACACCCTTAATAGGTAGCATGTTTCGGGACACAACACACTAAGTGAAAGCAAATTGAAAGTGACAGACCCAAATAACGCTTATGATGGATATAAATAGCTTTCAAATGGCTCTCCGAGGCATCAAAAGACTTTGGCATCTGCTTTGTAGTCAGTCTTTAGAAATCGTATGATTCAATGGAATATAATGGATATTTAATGGGAGATTTTGAATCTACTTTTGTATGGCGCGCTGTCGCATACTCGGAGCTTAATTGTTCTATGACTTAGCTCCGAAACCTTTAACAAAGAGTGCGGAGTTTAGAGAGCAGTGATGCAGAAAATATAATGAAAATTTAGTTTGCACAGCAACTGAAATATTTGTAAAAATGCATTTTAATAAGGAAGACAAAATAAATAAAAAATAAAATAATATTTTTCTATTTTTTTGAAATATTAAGTTTTAGCTGCCTATAATTTCCCCTGAGTTTTACAGAATAAGTTCATACAACGCATCATTAGATGTTTAGGTTCACTTGTTGAATCTGAAAGACAAAATAATATTTAAAAATTATAATAAATTGGTTTAAAATAATTCTACTTAATTATACTCTTGTTTATTAATAGAACAAAATATATGATTAAAAACACATGTTTTTAAAATACATTTTCAGACTGTTAAAAAAATGCAGTTTAAAACGGACACCTTCAATTTGAAAAGACTGCCATAGCATGCTCCTTTTCTTATTCAAAAATGTACCAAACGCTAAAATAATAATAATAAATATATCTGAATAAAATGAGATAAATGACAATGCAAAAATATAAATTATCAGAGAAATGTTTTCAAAAATAACTTCTTGACTTCTTTCAAAATTAAATTCATTTAACTGCAACACAAATAATAACTTCATTTGAAATTTTTCTTTGAAAATACGCTTTAAAAAGTTTGGTTAGAAGATGACGACGATATGATTTCCTTTATTCAAGTAGAAAATAAATATGAATTATAGAGAATCTATACAACGATTAATCGTATTAAAGGAATCTTTGGAAGAAGTTATTTGAAATTGTATTCCGCAAATATATAAGTATAATCAAGTTCTTTTTGAGGTGCAAGCAAATAAAGACGAAGAAAAAGTGACGAAGATAAATTATTTTTCTGTCTGTAATCGTTAAAATAAATTTCAAGAATTATTAAATTTGAAAGGTTGCTGGGTTTCAAATTAGGATAATTACTGTTTACTGAACAATTGCAAATAAATGAATTTTTCAACTACTTTTTATAGTTATTTAAAATAGATTGTCCTTTCATTCTTAAAACGTCTTATTTTTAATGAAGGTATTTCTTTGTTACTAATGACTTGAAATATACATAGGATTTTAAAATACTTTTGCTTAAAAATATATATTTTCAATTCTGAATAAAAGAATTATTTACGAGTAGATTGGTTTATTTGTAGTCATTCAAATGATATATTTATTTCTTATTTGGCATTATTAATGCAAATAAAGATGGAAGTATCTAATAGCATTTGTTCTATTATTTCAATGCGAATAATGTTCTTCAACATGGCAAATACACTTTAGGCATTTGTATATGTTGAAAGGAGTTAGAAATGAGAGCTGATTTTAGAACATTACAAATTTATTATGAAATTGAAAGGGTTTTTTTTCGCTATATATATAATTTTTCATTTTTTATTTAGTTTTAAATGTAAGCATTTATTAAGTATATTTTATTTTTCATAAATTGGCATGCAAAATTTCCTAAACTGATCAATTGCTTAAAAATTATTTTAAAAATATGTATTCTTAGGCACATTGTTTATCATCAATTCTGGATAAGTTGGCTGCTCCTTTCTAAATTTTAGAAATAGTAAAAATACATTTTTTATAATAACTGAATAATGCCCTTTTATCCACTAATATTTAAGTGGGAATTACAAGATTGAATATATTCATTTTTTGATGCCGGAAATACTAGAAGTTCTGATATCTTCCTTAGCAGTTAAATCGTTTCCATTGAGTGATCTAACTGCTGAAATTTTTTATGATTTTTTTAATTATTGTGTGATACTGCATTTATTTGTTTATATAAGCATGTGGAATCCTCCATAAATTTTATATGCACTTTATACTTTATCAATTTACATTTTTTTTCTTTTTATAGGAAATACGGTTTCAGCTTTGGACCCACAAATATGAGCCTGAGGAATCCAGAATGATGGTTGATTTTCGCTTCCCAGGTGAATATATTAAGTTTGAGCCGAATCAACTCTGCAGTGACGGGATATACCTCCTACTGCAGAGGTTGCATAATGGTTTGTAACAGTCATTATTCTTAATTGTTTTATAGATATTCCTTCACTTATTTAGATAACCCTGAATGCTTAGGCAGGGCAGTTTGCATTCGACATGATTTTCAGCTAACTTAAATTATATATTTTGTGATTAAAGCTGAATTTTCAGTATAAATATCTACACTTAGATTAGAAATCCAAAGAAAGCGGAATAATAACAACTTTATAGGATGGAGTGATTTAGATAGAAAAATTACATACGAATTTAAATAAACTTAAGGGAGACTTCTAATTTATTCAATAGAAAATACAATATTTAAAGCATACATTTTCATATTTGGTCTAGGAATTAATTCGTGCGGTTTTACAAGAGATGGCGTAACTAGCTTATTGACCCATAGTTTCGTTTGTTCAAAAAAGCATTTAAAACTACTGTTATTGCGCATCTAGTTTAGTATATGCCATTTGGTTTAAGCGTAAACAACAACAATTTTTATTCAACTGAAAATGTCAAATTTTGTGCCTGATAAAGTGTTTTTGCGGGAGGTTCTTCTTCATCACTTTAACATGAAGAAAAGTGCTACCGAAAGTCATCGTATTTTGGTGGAAATTTATAGTGACCATGCTTTAGCTGAGCGAACGTGTCAGAAGTCGTTTGCATGGTTTAAAAGTGGTGATTACGGCTTGGAAGACCAAGAACGACCTGGGCAGCCAAAAACGTTTGAAGCTTCTGAAACCTGGTGAAACTATTAATGGAAAACATTATTGACTTCAGTTGATGCGTTTGAAACAAGCTCTGGTCAGAAAATGACCAGAATGGGATAACAGACATAATAAATTTATTTTTCAACATGATAACGCTAGACCACTTGTCGCAAAACCGGTCAAACTATATTTGGAAAATGTCGGATGGGAAGTGTTACCCCACCCGCCGTATTCACCAGACATTGCTCCTTCAGACTACTACTTGTTTGATTGCATGAATAATGATTTGCCTGGACTGCGGTTCACTTCTTCAGAAAATATTGAAAAATGGATCTCTGGATCGCTTCGAAAAGTAAGGAATTCTTTCGACACGTAATTCGTAAATTGCCTGAAAGATGGGAAAAAGTAGTGGCTAGCAATGGACAATATTTTTGATAACGTATTTATGTATTTTGCTTTCGAAATAAAGTTTTAATTTTTTATTAAAAACCGCACGAATTAATTCCTAGACGAAATATTTATCATTATATTTTATTTATTGATATTTTTGTTTCTGATCATAGAAAATAATGATGCAAATATACTTACAAATTAATTTCAATAAATATTTTAACACAAAATTAAAAACTTTAATAATTCTAAAAGTAAAAGTAAATAATAATAAAAATAACACAAATCATATCTTTCATATTAAGAAGATTAAGTATGATTTCAGACTTTTGCGAAACAATAAGCAAAATTTACTTAAAAATATTCTTTAAAATTTTCATCATTTCAGGAAATTTTTCTTATTCTCTAAAATCTGGAAATTCAGAAAAGATTTGGAACCAGAGCAGGAGCACAAAAATGACTTAGAAAAGGAAGAGATTTGTTTTCGGAATACATATTAAGAGCAAATTTAATCAGGAATCTGAAAACACTCAATGATTAGTTATCTTGCTAATGAAGGAGCGATATCATTTTCCAAAATAACATTGGAATTTATGAACAAAAATTTTATTCTCCAAAACTAATATTTGTCAACATATTACTAAATGTCATAAAAATGCATCCAAACAATTCCATGGATTTTACAAAATGTATTTCGAACGTTATTTTATTATATTTATGTATCAAGATATTTTTCCTATTTTAGAAAATATTTTGATATACGTTATAAAGTTCAGTATGAATCCATACTAACTCCGATGGAACTGACATTCTTTTTTTTAATGCAACTTTAAAAAACATTCTAATAGTTTTGATGACACAGATTTAATTGTAATAAATAAATTAAAGTAAATAATATGATTCAGTGTCAGGAATATAAAAGGAATGTCATGGTTCATATTTTTAATATTAATATAATTTTATAACAATCATATAATTCTTTTTTGTATTTCGCATGAGATATAATCAATTAACATCATTATAATATATAATGAGCTACTACAAAAAATTAGAACATATTATGTGTCTATTAGAATATAAAGAACTGATATTTCAAAACTAAGGAGTATCAGGATGCAATTTCAGGGTTTCTCACGTCCTCGGATACAAATTTTCAGATTTCTATTATGAACGTCGTAATTTTATATCTCCATTGTCTTGTCCAGAGAAAGATTTTTCATTCATTTTTTTAAGTCAGGAACATGCTTGAATGCAGACATTTTCGATCCGTAAAAAAATTCAAAAATTCAAAAAACCAGTCAAGAAGGAAGTATTCTCCAATCAACTTTCTAATAAACTTAGGCAATCTAGCAAATGGTTTTCTATTTTCCTCTTAAACTCAAAGCAAGTATCAAACATTGTAGAATACAAGAGTGCACGTTCTTGAATGTCACGACTACTACTAAGCATAAGTTCTCTCATCTTTCGATTTTTGCATGTAGCGATGAAAAATATCTAAGCATGCATTTTTAGAGGCCTTTCTTTTCACCATTTGGATCGAAACTCCTTCAAATCAACTATTTTAGACCCAAATCCACATATTAAATTTTATTCATCAACATCTTTGCATTGACGAGTTATCACACACGCGTGAATAAATATACCAACAATCGACTCTCTCCCCTTCCAATAACTTTTATTTTCCATCTTCTCTTCGATGTTTCTATTAATTGAAATCCATCCAGATTTTTTGAATTTCTTTGATTCATCTGCTGTTTTCTCAAAACCGCATTTTACAATGACGTCATAAATTTACAGATGAATATGTATAAATAAGTATTATATAATTTTAAGGCCGAAACCATAACTTGTCGTCCATTTCATCATCATAATTCTTAAAGGAGTATATTCTGAAATATTTATTCATAGATATTTTACTATAAAATAAAAGAAATAATTTCCTAACAGTAATATAAATTAAAAGGAAAATGAAAGGTCTTTTTATGCCAGTGTTATATTATTTCTTACGTGCAATATTGCACTAATCCTGAAAAAAATTTATTATAACTTATTTTGTATCAGCTTATTATTTATGACATCTTAAATGTGTAATACATCATACATATTATTGCAATCGTGTTTTATCATCTAAAAAAATGATCTCAAAATATTTACATTTTAGTTAAAACTGCTGTTTTCAATATGTCAAGATACATAATTAAGAATTTTAACAAGAATTCATATAAAGAACTTTACACTCAAATTTATTAATAATTTTTAAATTAATAAGTTTATAGTAAATTTGTAATTTGATTTTTAAGAAATTAGTTTAGCAGCAACTTTTACTAAAATAATTTACACAAGCAGATTTCGTTTCAATGTCAACTTTTCTGTTTAAATTGGTTTTTGTTATTTATTAGCATGCTGTTATAATTACTACCGCGGCGATTTAATTTTTATTTCAGGTTAAAAATACAACAAAATACACTAACTTATAAATACATTTCGGAAAAATTATAATAATTATAAGTATATACATTAGAAGTTTGTAAGAATCATTCATTGTGTTTGAATTATATTTAAATGTAAAGCATATATATATATTTTTAATTTTTCGACGTAATTTACTAATAAATATGCTTTGATAATAACAAAACAAAATATAATTTTGATAAATCTATTAAAAAATGCGTAAGAATCATCATATTTTTTTATTTTAATAAATTGTTTTCCTAATTTTAATTGAATTATTCAATAGAAATAAATATTCTGAATGATGGATTTTCTTTCTCTTTTATATATTTCCTACTGGAGATAAGCATTTATAGTACCATTTATTACAGAACCGTCGCAACTGAATAAAGATTTAACTCCGAAATTTGCGTGAAACTACCGATGCGAGTCAAATACACTGTTCGTCTCATTTATGCAAGAATAATGATATACGCAAACCCAAAGCATTTCACCTCATTCAATGTGCGATCTGGTTAAAATTCCCGCAGAGTTTCCACATTGCGGCTAACGGTTAATACTTATAATGATCTCCTCTTAGAATTCTCATGTTTGTCCAATTTTGTGGACCAAATTCCGCTGTGCACTGGATAGCTAACTGTAAAGCAAATAAAGGTGGAGAAGTGGCCTTCAAAAGGATTTCGACTTCAAATAATTGATTCGCTGAATGCTGGGAATCTTTAACTATTCTCACAAGTGAAATCAATCATAAAGAAAGGTTTAGAAACTAAATTATTGTTAACAATTATTATGTTGGATTAACAATATAATACTCTTCTAATTTTAAATGAGTTTGGTCGAGTAATACGTGATTGAACTTTAATATGGTTTAGTTTAATAAATAGATCACTACTTTGTTATATAGTGATATCGGAATGTAGTTCATCATTTAAAAAAAAGAGACAGTATGAATTTGAAATATTTTTGTTATTTCAGGATTCTGTTCAAAGAATATTTAATATAAAATTCTATAACTATATGATTAACTACCATAAAGAAGTTTTTAAATGTTGTTGCAATAATATATACGCAAGCAATTCTGAAAAGAATAAATTAATTCTTAACTGGGAAGTTGAAAATTTAGGACTTAACTGAGGAGGTGCTGTCTACGAAACTCCCCCTCTTTAAACTCAAATTAAATTTTCTAATGAAATTATTAGTATCAAATTCAGCCAATATATTTTGAAGATACTTTTCTTGATACATAAATATGTTTTAGAATTTTTTCAAAATATATTATCAGTGAACAAAGTAATTGCGTTTGAACATACATGTTCTTTTCAAATTAAATGTTACAACAAATGAAAAAAAAAATATATTACTTTTTACTTTTCAAATCGTATTTATTTTTCCAGTATACAAAGGTATATATAAGTCAATATAATAGAAAATTCATCAATTATATAAAAAATAATAGTTGAGAATGTGTAAAATTTGCCCTTTTTTTTATCGTCATAACTTATCTGCAGAAACCTATGAGCATTCGTAGAACGCTTTTCGAGGGCCTTTTAAACATGCAGGTTAAGTTCTAATATAGAAATCAGGCTGTAAAGTCTGTAGATATTCCTATTGTTATATTAATATATTTTAGAAATTTTTCAACAGACATTAACACTAGAAAAATTAATTATGTTTGAAAATACATATCGGAATCATTCGAAGGTCAGGAAACAAGAAGTTACAGTGTCAATCCATTCGATTGAGCTAAAAATAGAATAAGGGTGAACGAAAATTCATCCTTAGCGATCTGAGAAACCGCTCTACCCAGTTAGGGATTAATTGCAATCTCGTTATCAATCATTCATATTTTATGTCATTTGATATATGAGGACAAAACAGCTGCATGTTTGTTTAATCCAGTCCGGTATGGCATCCCAAACACATCAACTCGGCATCGAAAAGAATGTCTTTCTTTTATGGTCATATGATCCTTCCTTCCTCTTTACTATCGGTGCTCATGTTATAGCAATTCTTGAATTATCGCTTGGAGGATTCTAAGTATAAATCCAATCCAGGTTCAGCACCATTTTTTAGTTTTGATTTAAATAAAATTGGTAGAAGGTTTTTTTTTGCGATTTATTATTTGTAATTGACCAATGTAATTTGTAATTTGTAATTGACCATTTTGACCAATGTGTCTTAAGAATCTCTCTGGTACTAGTAGTCCAGAAGGAATTTATTTTCTGTTTTTGGGATTTGGTCAATTCCTGTGCTTTATTACGGTAAAGAATATCTGCTATTATTGTTGCATTAAGCGCGATTCT
This sequence comes from Argiope aurantia, assembly GCA_026543865.1. NCBI lineage: Eukaryota > Metazoa > Arthropoda > Arachnida > Araneae > Araneidae > Argiope > Argiope aurantia. The sequence continues at coordinate 51,078 of JAPMOR010010346.1, read as the reverse complement.
GCGCGCCATTTTTGATTAAATTCAATTTCTGCAATGAAATAAAATAATTGTAATGTCCCTCTCTATAGAATAATTGGTTTTTTTTTTATATTTTCATGAAATGATGAACAATTTAGAATAAAATGGCAAGAGTTGGTAAGTTTCTCCACTTTAAAAGTGGTGATTAATTTCGATATTTTTCAAACAATTAAAACTATTCTTCAGAAGAAGGTATATGATGATATAATTCTAAATATTGCTTTTTAAGTGTTATTCAAACTTTACCCGCGCAGAATAAGAAGGAAATATAGCGACTCGGCTTCGATGCATCTTATAAGTGAAGTAATCTCTACTAACAATAAAAATGAAAGAGTGTGTGCGTTGGCATTTAAAGTTATCACTCTTGGTACGTATATAAACTGGTGAAACTGTGCAATTTTTGGGAACTTTTAATTAGAATTTTAAGTAATTACAAATTAAACGAAATGTTATCAATTTTAGCGATAATTTTCGAATATATTTGTGCATAAATATAAATTTTACACGGTTTCAAAATTTTAAGGATTTTTTTAAATGATTTAAATTTAATAACATTGTAATTTTTTTCTGAAATTTAGCATTTAAAAAAAATGTTTTGGCCTGAAATTGAAACCATTTTTATTGTCTTATGAAATATTTAATCGTGTGAATTTCCTACATTTTTGAAGGTTAAAGAAGGATTCTTTTTAGCATCTATTTAGTTCAAAAGACAAAAAAGTGAAGTTATAATAGAGCAAAATGTAGAAAGGAAATAAACTGAATATTTACATTTCTAATAGCAGTAAGATGTTAAACTCGGTTAGAAAGCTTCAAGTAGATAACAAAGAAAACTGACTAAAATGAAGTATGACAAATAAAATAACATGAAGTTATAATGTCAGGTAATTTGGGAGAATCAGGGACAAGAAATTATATCAAACAATGTATCTAAAATGAAATATAACCAAAATAAATGAAGAACTATCTAGTCACCTGAGGCGACATGTAAAACAATAAAAGTTTCCAAAAATCTGAAGCAGGCAATTCAAAATATGTAGGAAGTTATCTAGGACATCATCAAGTTTAAACTTTCATAAATCTTTGTTGTGTTTTGAAAGAAAGATAGCTACTTTGACCTGATCACTTCTTATATATTAGAATAAAACTGAATTATTTTACAGATAGATATATAATCCTCAATAGAAACCAAGATCTACGACAATAATTTGTTTATTCGAATTTATTCCCGGAAGTACTTTTGTATAAGTTTTAAACATCTAATAGTCCAGCAAAGCTCATATCTCAACATTATACCAGAAACTTTTATTTTTTTAGAAATTACAGAATAAATTCCCTGATTCGCTTAGAAGTGCAATTTGAACTTCAATTACTTAAATCAATTGTAGTTACCGTTATCAAGCTATGGATAAATAATTGAGTTAATAAACAAGATAGGACAAACATTATTTTAAGAGAAAGAACTCTCAATTATAATCTGCTAATAAAGCGCATGGTTTGTTTTATAAACATGCAAGAAAAATAGCATGACTAGTTCTCGCTTGACGGATGGTAATAAGCATATAGAAACGAAGATTAAAACAAAGAAAAATATCGCCTCTTATTTTTCGTGGCGTTTACAGCAAGCCTTGTTGTTTAAAGCCAACTCCCAATTGGCATTCTGACTGCAGAGCAATAAATATTCACCAAAAACGAGTTTACGGAAGGAAATGTGCTTTGGCAAAATCCCAAACATAGCACTTTAGACATGATTTGTTAATACACCGGGGTATAAAGTAAGATAAAGTGCTTTCTCTGCTTCTCAGATTCTTATTTTACCACTGTATTAAAGTGTCAGATTAGCATTAAAGGTCGGTTCTCTTTTTTCTAGTCGATTTAAATCAGAATGGGTTCCAAGCAAAAACTTTTGCGGTTCACTGACTCTTTGCCAAAAATAATTTTAGTTCTAGTTTTGGCAGCAAATAAGTAATTGTTTTATAAAATAATGGAGTATTAAAAGTGCTGAGTTGAAATTTCGGTGTTCAACCCAGTGCTATCTATGATTTATAGATAGATTTAACGAGCAGTCACGATAAATTAAATATCGTCCATTTGACTACAATATTATAAGGAATTTCTTTTTAAAGCTTTTTTTATCTTTTTTACACAAATTGATTATTTACTGACATAATTTAATTAATAGAGAGAAGTCTTATTAGGCATTGCTTATAAAGAGCATGTTCTATTATAAATGATAAACAAGATGATAAATTAATTCTCTATATATGAGTCTGAGGTTATTTAGCTTCAAATATGGGCAATGTTATAACATGAGATTTATCTAATTATAAATCATTCGTAATAAAAGATGAAGTCTTATAATGGGTTGGATGAGAATTTTTATTGGAATTTTGAATTATATTATATTTAGTATTGATATTTCTTTAATATATGTTTCGGACTAAGATTCTGATTAGAAATTACCAAAAAGACCAACACTCATTTTGAAAGCCCATTTCCCCATTCTTTCCCCATTTTCCTAGTAAAATTTGATTTCTCTGTGACTGTGATCACATATTAGTCTTATTAAGCATTAATCATTGCTTATTAAGAACATGTTCTATTGTAAATGATAAACAGGGGGATAAAGTAATTATCTATATATGAGTTTGATGAAATTTAGCTTTAAGTTAGAGCAATGCTACAACATGAGATTCATCAAATTATAAATAATTCTTAATAAAGAATGAAACATTACAATAGGTTGAATGAGAGTCCTTACAAGAATTTTGAATCATATTATAATTAATATTGATATTACTTTAATGTATGTTTCAGACTACGGTTCTGATTAGAAGTTACCAAAAAGACCGATACTCATTTTGAAAGTCCCTTTCTTCAGTAAAATTTAGTCTCTCAGTGACTACATTCAAAATACCAATTGAGATAGCTATCAAATTTCTCTTTTTTTCCAGTTTAAAGTTTTCCCATTCATTTTAGTATACTGTAGTAATTCTACTTAGTAACTGCTTATTATAGGATTTAAAAGAGAAGAATATCTCAGAACTAATTTTGAGCATATCTAGAGCTGATATTTATGAAAAAATGAAACAAAAATTTCATGCGCACTCTGTGAAACAATCTCACAAAAAGAACAAAAAACTTCGGAGCAAAATCTGGCTGTGGTGATCTTTATTCATAATCAAGTCATCACATTATCAATTTGACAGGGAATTCTAATGTTGATCAGTAAATAGTTATTTTCTACAAATATCATGTTATATTCAATTCATTTCTGAATAAGTTTTCTAAAATATATGGACTCCATCCAAAAATTCCATTGATCACTCCAGAATCTTATTCATGAATGAAATTAAAACAAAAATAGCAAAGTTTGAGAAAATTGCATTCCATTATATGAAAAGAGCTGATATATTTTATTAATTTCGAATTCTTCTTCTCATCATTATACAGTAGTAAAACTATTGATCTGGGATAAACAGGTGGGAGAGAAGTCAAGTGGTATAGCGATTACTCCCACACCAGTTTACTATCAGAAGCATCATTCGTATAATTGCATTAATTTACGCTGGTCTATAAGCCATCTCTGTTGCTTTGAAGAAGTATGAAGGTATCTTGTTACCTAGAGATGTATCTTCGTAAAAATGATAGGGTTATCGAGAAATCATTTAAGTGTTGATGGAGAGAAAATACCCTTGTAATAAATTTTCTAAAAAACTGAAGGATATAAAGTGAAATTCTAATAACTTATTTCATATTTTTTGATAAATTGCATGTACTTTAAGAAACGAACACACCAATAGTAATTTGGATGGGTATTAATGTTAAATAATGAATTCACTAAAATATATGTTAATATATTTCTTCAAAACTGAATGTTATATACATTGTTTTTTTAAACAACAGAAAAAGCTGAATTATCTTTAATAGTTTTAAAACTTTTTCTATCTTTCAAATAGAATAGTATATTTGTATTAGTATCAATTACTGAGTCACCTTCGGGTTTCGGCACATATGTTGACACATTTGATGTTTATTTTCATGATAAATACCTAGGAATATAATTTTTAATGATGCTTAATTGCTTTAAGTCATTTACAATGAATGAATCAATTACATACCTTGATTGTTTATCGAAGCTGAATTTAAAATACAGGTTGTTTATTTAGTCCCGGACCCATTTTGATGTTTAATAGCTCATAAAATAATAAAGATGGACTAAAATTAATAACATAAATGGTCAAATAGACTCAAAAAGTTTCATGACCCTTGTCAATGAACTTCCACGTGTGCCCCCTTCGTCGCACGGAGAAAATCAAGTCGATAGTCAATTTCACGCCAGGTAGCGGCAAGCATGTCGTCATCTACAGAGCCTATTGCGGTTGTAATTCTGGATTTTAGGTCATCAATGTTCGACACTCTCCTCCTGAAAACGTTGTCTTTTACAAACCTCCAAAGGAAAAAGTCGAGCGGCGTTATGTCAGGTGATCTAGATGGCCAAGGAATTGGACCTCCTCGCCCAATCCCTCTTCCTGGAAAATGGTCATTCAAAGAAGTACGAACGTTGGTACCCCAATGAGGTGGCGCACCATCTTGTTGCAAAAAGACATGTGGCTGAAACTCTTCTAGTTCTGGAAATACGAAGTTTTCCAATATGTCTAAGTATACGACTGATGAGACCGTCTTTTCTGTAAAAAAGAAAGATCCAATGACTCGGTCGTGCATTAGTCCGCACCAGGCATTAACCTTTGGGGAATCCCTTTGTGCCTCACGATATTCATGGGGGTTTTCAGATCCCCATATGCGCACATTATGGAGATTAACAATGGCAGAAACATGAAAGGATGCTTCATCGGAGAACATTATGCACTTCAGAAAATCAGCATCATCTTCTATCCTCCTTAGCATATCTATTGCAAATACCATGCTCCTAAGTCAATAGTTTGGTTTCAAAACTTGAACAATTTGAAATTTGTATGCATGCAGTCTTAATTTTTTCTTAATAACCTTGTACACCATCGAAATTGGCATATCCAATTCTGTTGCCGCTGATCTCACAGATATTTCAGGATTGTGAAAAAATGTCTCTCTGACACGATCAATATCAAAATCACTTGTGCAAGGACGTCCGGAACATTTCTTATCTGCGATACTTCCAATTTCTAGAAAATTCTTTTTCCACCGCAAGATGCTGTTTTTGGATGGAAGATCTTTTTGGTAAATTCTTCTGAAATTTCTCTGTGCTTACACTATTGATTTCGTTTCTATGAACCACCATAAAATATGTGCTTTCTCTTGCGGTGTATGCATTCTCCTTAATAACCGCTCGAATAAAACATCACCTACAAAAGTACTACATAGAACAAACACATCAAAAGTAAACATAACATTTCAATAGTTGCCAAAAACAAAAGAGAGAAAAATGCAATTAATAAGCAGACGATATTTAAAAAAGTACAGATATTTAGACTAGAAAATGAAATTATCTGAAATTAACCACACTCGCAGACGATGTTTACAAAAGTAAAAATATTCAAACCTTGAAAGGAAAATATATGAGTTATTCCATCAATAAATGCCATAAGTTTGTTTATATCTTCATTATTTTATGAATTATTAAACATCAAAATGGGTCCGTGTCTAAATAAACGCCCTGTATTATACAGACTTTCTCATGTGCTAAGTTAATTTCATATTATAATATCTACTGAAAAAACGTACTTTTAACAATTTTTATAAACAATTATAAATATTATACAAGTTTGATGAAAGAAAAATTGCGTTTGCTCTTAAAGAATAAGGATAAAATTATTTTGGAGAAAATTTAATTTAATTCTGAATAATATATTCAGTTATGCTTCATTATATTGATCATGATTGGGACAGATCTTAAAATACGCATAAGATGATTTTAAAATTACAAGATTTTATCTATTTTAGTAATGAAATAAAAAGAAAAATTGTAATTATCTAATTTGAATTGATTATAATGAATGCGAATAATGAGTAGTTTTAAAGAAAAAATATATAATTAAAGCAAAATTTGCTTCATAAAATTATAAATATTAAAATAATCATTAAATATACATATTTTGTGAATCCAGGTTGTTTGACGTCACCTTATTAGTATTATGTAATAGTTAATAATGAAATCTAATGTCGCTAATTTTATTTTGTTTTTGAGATATTACGAATTTAGAATATCAAAAACATAGAATAAAATTAACTCAAAAACACCTTTTCTCCTTGAATTTTTTTAAAGGAACTGCTTTTTCGACATGCTAAATATCATCATGTGAATGGTTACATGAACATTCCCTTTCTTTATTGCTGTATAGAAAGCTCCCAAAATTAAAAGTTTGCATCATTCTTTTTCGTCAAACTACAGCTAATTTTAAGTTAATTTGCAGGAATTTCACATAAAGAAGAAATTATTAATATCTTCTCAGATCATATTGAAATATTTTGTCTTTTCATTCCCAGAGATGCAGTAAAATCAATACATATATTGTTCACTAGATACATGAATCTGTATTTAAGGACTATGTTCTTAATATTTCCTTCCAGAAACGTTTTTGTCCAATAGCTTTTAATATACTTTCAGTGGAAGAAGCAATTTAATTAATAGAATATTCCAAGTATTAGAAATTTGGGTGAAATAAAACTTCTAATTTGATGGTCTGAATTTTAATGAATAGTTTTCTGTTATTCAAATTTCCAATAGAAATACATTTAATACATCGTCTACAAATTCATTCAAATTTGATAAATTCAATGCCAAAAAATAATGTTTACATTTAAGATTATTTTCAACTAAATAGTTTCTTACTTTATGTTTTCGTTTTCGTGAATGAATACATTTTTATGATCCCTATTTTACTCCAGATCCATACATGAGCGCTTTGTCTCGAAGATCTGATGTACAATTCACTCAAAAGAAGTAAATTATTTGTAATAGAAAATCAGACTGAACAAATTGAGATTGTAATGATTTCACTCTCAGTTAGAGTTTAACTATGAGCAAAAACAAATAAGCGAAAGACAGATAAGCAAAATTGGGAATTACAGTCGCAATTAGAAATTCATGATTAGAAAACCGCAAATAAGAATGTAATTTTGAATGCTAAGTCATTAGTATCCTTTAATTTTGCAACTTCAACATTATTCGTGGTTTTGTAAAAAATTATACAAAACACAAATCTTTATTTAAATTCTTTATACCAATAAATCTTTTAATTTTATTTAAACAAAATATAATAATATAATTCTCATTGACAAACTAAAAATAAATATGTAAGCATTCAACCGTCACCAATATGTTGAATTATTATAATTAATTTACAAGTGAATTCAAGAAGCTTTACTTGCTAAGCTAAACATGCTTTACAAAATTATTCAACCGATATCAATACATAGTCACTCCCGCAAACATTCATTTACAGCTTATTTACTGCAGAAAGAATTGCTTTGAAATACTTAACCCATTTCTTCAACAGTAATCAAAAGCTCAAAATGTCATTTAACAAATGGTGTTTGACGCAGACCTCTCAGGTAGTACTTAAGGGTGAAAGGAGTGCAAATTAAGTACTACAGAAATGAACTTACCGGAATTTCCTATTCCAACTCAGCGCAATCGAACCCCTTAATGCTCATTGCAAGAGGTATTAAATTCTCTAGTGTTATTTATCTTGTCGTTTTGTGTCTAATAAGCCGAATTCTTTCTAAGATAATGTGATCACTTTGTCGATTAATGTTTATTGCCGAGAGTTTCGTAAGGCTGAACAAATCATTATCTTATCTTTCGTTTATTTCTGCAATCAGATAATTCAATTTCGTTTATTTTTGCAATAAGATAACATTGACTTTGAACTTCACGTTTAAACAATTGATCCAAGAATTTGAAATAACATTATGTTTTAAACCTTTCCACAGGATTTTATAAGAATGGGAAAAATGAGCAAACATTTTATATAAATATATATGAATTCTTAATTATTTTTAATTTTCATTACGAAATTGATTCAGACTGATTTAAAATCCTTAACCGATTTCAGTACTTTAATACGGAATCTAATTGTCTTTATATCTTTTTTTTTATTTTTTTATTAAAAGTTTTTACAAAATTTACATATCTTGAAAAAGAAACATGTTAAAATATTGAAATTGTGAATTTGAAAATATAGAAAATTATTTCATTGAATTCATATAAAACCAAAGGAGCAATTGCGCAAATTTTTATTTCAAAAGACTTAAGTTTAGATCTTTTCTATTAATGTTTAAATTAACATTTATACTTAAAAAAACACATTACAAACTTTAAAATATTCGAAAATTTTTTAATGCTTTTTCAGCATCGAAATTTCGCTAAAATTCATTAAAATAAATTAACATTTATACTTAAAAAAACACATTATAAACTTTAAAATATTCGAAAATTTTTTAATGCTTCTTCAGCATCGAAATTTCGCTAAAATTCAATTCTTACTTGTAATATTATCTAAATTTGAAATCATTTCTAAAGTATGGATTGCTGAAATACATTGGAAGAATGTATGTATTTCAGATATTTCAGCAGCAACTCATTGTTTAATATATATCTATTTGAAAAAAAAAACATTTTAAGTTAAATAAATAAAAATGAAGCAGCCAATAATTTTGGATATATTAATAAATTTGAAGCTTCTGACAACTAGTATTTATAATAAACAATACATAAACAAGTACGAAATGATTAATTTATCTGTATGTATATATTGCAGTTTATATTGCCCATTAAGTTTTTAGAAAAGGCAACGATGTGAATGAAATTATTTATATTATTAAATTAGCTAATGCAGGCATAATTGTAGAATCACTAACAGAAAACATTACTTCTCCAAAATACCGCTAAAGCCCTATTAATATTTGCTGCATTGACATCAATGCATGTCATGAGAAATCTCAGAAAACATAATTTCACTGCACTTCTCTATGAAATATAATCGTGACAAATTTCCATAGTCACAACGAATATACCGCTTTCAAAATGCTCATGATCCCTTTATACATCATTAACAGTCACATGCCTTCCTCCACTGTCCTACAGCTTCAAGACATATCACTAAATGAAATTTTGGATGAACCCCCAGGACCTCAATCAACTTCAATATAATTTTTAATAAATTCTCTGATATCATCATTGATCAATATGTCTAGATGAATATTAGTAATATGGTTAGCGAGTCATGGACGGCGGCTAGTTCATTTTCATAATTTATGAGTTAGAAACACCATATTTTGCCTTTTTGAAAATACGGTTACAAAAAATGGACCAGTGTAGCATCATTTACAAATATAGTATTGTTCCATTTATTTTTTACTCTTCACGAATTACAGATTCTGCCCTGAAGAAGAAAATAAATAGGTCTTGAAAGTTCTAAGAAGAAAAGGTCTAAAGAAAATATTTCATCAAGTTATTTCTGAGTATCAAACTTCCCAACTATTAACACCTTTATAATTCGTAATAATGAATTCACGAATGCGAAGAAAATATGTACCTATGAAAGTCTAGATGGTTTTTTGAGGATTTCTTGACTCCTTTTAATTATCTGAAAAGTATCGAAGACTACTTTCCTGTTATCTCTTTATAAATGGTAGCTAAATCAATAATGAGATTAGTTTTTTGATTATTATTTTCTAAGATTTTATTGAATTTTGATTAATGAACTCAATTTTAAATTTTCGCTAACTTCGATTAAGAGAAGAATGTAGTGTGTTTAAGGATGAATTATTCAGCATACCCCAATAGTCACTAGAATTTGTAATAAGGAAGATTTTTCAAAGAATTTCTTAATTCATAGTAATCCCCTTTCCTATTTATATATCTTAATACTAATTCCCAAAACAAAATATTTAAAATTCAAGTTAATCTAAGTTTTCTTCGAAGCAGAGATGTTGAGGTTTACTTTATATTTTGTTTTAGTCATATGAGAATTTATAGCAATAAAAGTGCTACCTTTTAGAAAGAGCTTCAAAATGAATTGATTTGATTTTTTCAATGAACATACTGAAATCGCATAATAAGAAAGAGTTTAAGGAGAAAGTTATTACTGAGTAAAATAACGTGTATCAAATAATAAATAATGTGAAGTTTACCATGGAATCTATTCCTTCCAGAATTTAAAGGCTACCCACTTTGAACTTCATTTATGGTTTCCCAATTTCTAATTGAACACAGAATTTTTAAGTTCTAATTGAAAAACGCTTCAATTTGTTAACTCTTGAATTGTGTTTTTTCGCTAGTCCAGGTAACCAAGTACTTGATACTTGCATGTACTACATTTACCACCGAAAAGCATATATCCACGAATTGCCTGCAAAAGAACAACATAGCGTGTCTCCCTTTTTCTCTGTCTTTGTTCATAACAAATCAACTTTTGAATCGTTTCAAACATACATGGATAGTGTTTTCCCGTATTATTTATACTGTAATTTTCTTACATAAGAAAGAAAGAAGACACCAATAATTTTTAAACTTCTCTTAATTGCATCCCGGGGGGCATCAGTTATGTACAAGAAGTGTGGACGAACTGGCGTCCGTTTACCAGCGATATAAGAGTAGAAGAGAGTAAAAGAGACAAAAAATATTTTTCCCGAATTATTTATGTAAACATGTAAAGAATAGGGATTTCTTTACATGTGTCTATTTAGGATAGTGATATCCAGGTATAAAAAAAATC
>JAPMOR010010346.1:846-40245 GCA_026543865.1 Argiope aurantia | reverse complement strand
AATAAAAACCAAGTTAATATTGAAAAAAACCAGTATCAAAATTAAACCAAATAAAATAAGAATTGTAAGGCAAATTAGTCTGGTTTCCTCACAGAAAAAAATCCCTTATTTTGAATCCCTGCCTGAGGGTGACGCTTGAGTAAGTCTTCAGGCCGGGTTCTTCTTTTTCTTTTTTTTTTGTTGTTTAATTTTGATACTTTTTTTCCTATTAACTTGGTTTTTATTACTAAGTCTAGATTCATCTGTGTTTTAGTAGAAGCTGCATTTGCACTCTCTAAATATACAATGGTGCTTTTCCTGTTCTTTTTTTAGTTTTTAGTTTGATTCCGAAATAATTTTAATTTTAGTTTGTTTCAATAAGAGGTTTTAATTACATAATACTTATATTTTTTGTTACTTGTATATATATATATATATATATATATATATATATATATAGAGAGAGAGAGAGAGAGAGAGAGAGAGAGAGAGAGAGCATTGACATGCAATTATGATCCTTATCTCATACTTTTCTATACATACTTAGTCTGTACCTAGAGTCTAAAAAAACGATCAGTAAAAATAACTTTTTTTACCTTCAGTTTTAAAAGTTGAGTAATTTACTTTTAGATAACGTAAATATATATTAAAAAATTCAGTCATTCACAAATTTTTTTTGATAAAATTCATTTTAAATACTATGCCAGAAATAAAGCTTTCATTTTGTTCAGGATTATCTTCGAAATTTATTTGCATTATAAAAATTACCTAAACTTTAATAAAATAAATTAATTCATAAAAAATAATAAAATAATTCAAGATATGGTATAATGACCGTTTCATTTGCTCTACAGTTTCAAAAGAACAAATGAAAGAACAAGAACAAATGAATGAACAAGAAAATATGACCAATGAAAAAAAAATGTATTATAATTCATTGAGATACAAGAATGTTATAAATTCCAAGACTATTTGGAATTTATAACAATTATTTTAATGTGATAGGTCATATTACTAATTTTTGTGATTTTATAAAAAAAAATGTCAGCCGGCTTCTTAATAAATATCAATCTTTATTTCTCAACGTTTGGAATGAGCATGGAGTTTTCAATTGTTTTATTATTTTTCTGTGTACCTATGTTTTTATGTATTGAAAAGCGCAAAATATAAATTTAAAAAAAATCACAGTAACATTGATTTTTTTTTTTTTTTTTTTTTTGCAAAACAATTATTAAAGGAAAGTTTTTTTTTTAAAATTTAATTTAGATCAATAAATGAAGTAAGACCAAAATATTAACACACAAATTTCAAAATTTATTCAATAAATGCAATTAATTTAATTTTTAAGCATTTTAAAGTGAAATACGCGTAAGGTTAGCTTCAAATATAGTCAATTTTTTCTTTGAATTTTAAAACAGCTCTATTATTCTGCAATTCTTATTAATGAAAATTCATTCCTTCTTCTATCTGTTTTAAAAAAATTTGAAAAATATTTATCCTAATCTTAGAAGAAAAATTAAATTATCAATGGAAATAGAGATCAAAATCTTTTTTATAAATTACTAGCCGCCTTTGGCGACCAGCCGGTTCACCAGTATTACCGCTCGCTACAATTTTCAATTAAATATTTTAAGTAACTGGTCTCTTAATAGATTCTCAAACAAAACATTTTTAATCTTCCAATTTTGATAGTCATACCAAACTTATATTGTTTAGATCGTTTCGTTCAATTTACTATATATATTTTGCTAATTTGTTGCCATTTCCGTTAAAACTTCAACTTTAATTAAAACTGTAAATGACAAAATTGCAATTAATATGAAGATATTTTTCAATAAAACCAAATGTTTTATTTTATTTATCATCTTTATTGTTATTTATTTATTTTTATTATTATTGAATATAAGTATTGCAAATAGAATCGCTCGGTATTTAAGTCTTATGTGAACTAAAAAATATTTTTTTTTATAATTTAAGTAATATCTCAAAGAATAATTCAACAAAAATTTCTCCGATTCAGCATAAAATTCAGTTTTTAGTTTTGCTTTCAAAAGGATTGAAATGAAATCAATAATAATATTTTGTTCCGGCCTGTAAATGTATTCCAAAAATGATGAAGTCTAAATTTAATACAGTAAGGTAACATATTCTGAGAAATATTCTGGAAACACCAAATTTTAAATAAATGAATGAATGGTTCTATTTTCCACGATCAACTAAGACATATTTATGAAGTTTTGAATATTAAAAATTTAGAAAAACTCAACATTTTCATAATCTTAGGCCAATTAATCTTGAGAAACCTGCGCGCTGATTGGCGTATTTTCTTTGAAATGATCGATGGAAAATCTAAAATTATCCTTTTTTTTAATTAAATTGTGATATTCAAATTTTCATAAATCAGTCAGTTTAAGTGATTGATTTAGTTGATTAGAAATTAACTCTTTTTATTTAAAATATTAGTGTTTCAAGAACATTTTATTAATCTTGATTTCCACAGAAGAAGCTGTATGTAAAATTAAAAATTCTTTATTTATTAGAGCATTTATTGAATCAAGTTACATAAAATATAATCATTTTCCATTTAGACCATTTTAGCAGATCTGTGTCTCACTAAAGGTTTACAAATTAGTTGTGTGGCCCTGATATGAATAGATATCCTGTTCATATTAAACAAAACTTGCCTTAAAATAAAACTGATTTATTGGATTAATAATATACAGAGTGTAAAAGATCAAAAATAATTTTTCTTGAATTTATTTTTTAGAAAAAATAATATTTCTTATTTGTTTCATTTCCTACAGACACGTGCCGAAAATTATATTTTTGCAGATTTCATTTCCAAAAAGATTTAATTTATTTTTAATTGGAGCTTTAATCAATGTGATGGCAACACTTTGAAAAAAGCTAATTTTTTCCCATGTTTTCGAAACGTGCTCGTGCATCTTAAATTTTATTTTTTTTTTGTACGAAAAAATTAGTTGAAAAATATAATTAAAATATTTATTTAAAAATTCATTAAAAATAGAAATTTAATTTTAAGTTTAAAACATTTGTATCATTTAAAAGATAAAGTTTGTTCTATAACGTCATGTAAAAATCTTTTTCGTGCGGTAATATTTTCGGAAGTTATAGCAGATACACGCCAAAATTTCGCTTAATTTTTAAATAAATAAAATTCTAATTAAAAATTCGAAAAAATAACCCTGAGGTGCTCATTCCCGACCTCCAAGGTATACACGTGCCAAATTTGGTAGCTGTATGTCAAACGGTCTGGCCTGTAGAGCGCCAACACGCACACACACACACACATTGAGCTTTATTATAAGTATAGATAATGTTTTTTTCAGGTAAGTATTATTTTCGTACTGGATATTGATATTTTTATATTAAAACAGTTTATGAATGATATCAAAATAGCATTGCATTTGCTTATATATTCAAATTCTACTTAGTTTTTTAATAAATAAGAAATGCTTATATAGAAAACTTGCTTCGCACATCATATTCTTTTGATTGCTTTTGCTTCTATATTTTAATGATAAATGAAATCTAGCGATTTGTTATCTATATTTTTACAATATTTATTTCATACAATAAATGCAAAAAAAATATTTAACTTCGCAATGGAGTTAAAACGAAAAACTTCAGAATTTTTATGACTGTCAGGCATATTTGAATCCATTATATTTTTTTAACTTATTTTTATATTTTGCATTCTTATATTTTGCACTGTTTTATTGTTGAATTCCTCGAATCCATTTTAAATAGTATTGAACCTTATAGCAACTACTTATTTTACCTATAACATTTGCCAACAGCGTGATTTTAAATTAAATAAATTCCAAACAAAAATAAGACATTCATCCAAATGATTGAATGCAAAATATCTGAAAATATTAATATTTATTAAGTTAATGATTTATTAACAATATTAAATCACCCTTGTTGATGAACATGAGACTAGGGAAAGCAATTTAGATTATAGATTCCATCATTATTGGATACGAATCAGTCCCTGAAACAAAATTGTTTCCTTATTTTTATATCTAAACAACATGTAAAATATCAATTACAAAATATAAAGAGAGGGAATAGCCGAAAATGTATTCATTTTGCAGGTAATTATAAAATCATCATAAACTAGCTGTTACTAATAATAAATACTAATAATATTTATAGTTTATTAATATTGTTTACTATTTTATCTTAAAAAGATTATCCTATTGCGATTAAGACTGAATGAAACAGTATAAACCTAGGTTTATAATCTTGGCATCCACCTTACATGGGCTTTTAGTTTCTTTATGTATATATTATCATCAGCATTTTGGATAAATTTGGTTGTAAATAATAATAAATTAGTACATTAAACTAAATATTGCTTGATATTTAAAATTTATTTTTTATGTCCTGCAAGCGTTAAAATCTTATTAGGAAAATTCCATATTTCAAACTTACAAACGCGAGTAGATTTTGCTTTAAAATTTACTCAATTTCATGTTCATGCAACACACTTTGGGAGGGGGGAGGATTTTTAAATAATATGTGTGATAAATTGCATATAAGAAGTAAACATGTCTATCATGCGATACTAAAACCATAAAAAATATTTGGCATAAGTGCTTATAATTTTTTCTCGTTTAATTAATAAATTAATATTTAGTATTTATCTAATTCTAAAATTCACAATAGATTGACGAATAGATTACAATTTAGTGTATTTCAAAGATTAACTCCATGCCAAAGTTAAATTTTCTTCAAACAAAATATACATATACGCTATTCACATAGAAAATCATTCGCTCTTCAATTAAATAAGATGTTAAGTTGCCTAAAGACATTTTAACTTGTTTTTTACGTCCATAATAATTTCTTTATGCTTGTCACTTAAGAACTCGTCCTTTTCAGAATGATAAAAAATGCTCATTTTCAAACCTTTTATGAAAATTTACTAATACATCATCATTAATTATGCATCATGATAATTACTTTAGCAAAGGAATGATTAAAAATGATTTTTATCTCGATGGAATTACATAAAACTTACCTGCTCTGCTTTTCTAAGAAGATAGATAATCGCGTCTGAGCTATTTGGCTATAAATTTCACCTTGAAAATTGCATATTTAAGCATAGTTTACCAAACTAATGAATAAACCTGGCTGTTGCAAGCACCTTAATGAGCACCTTACACGATGGCGATAAATGAACTATTATGAGTTTCAACCCTAATTAGTGAGGTGAGGATGGTGAAAAAAAATATTTTCCTCATTTCGGTAATATTTTAAAAGAAAAACTGGATGAAATCTGTCAGAAGCATCTGAATTTGAACTGCTTGATTAAAGAATTTTTCTTGTTAAGTCATCGACTCAAAATTTGCACCATTATATTCAATGTTAAGATTAAACTAAATAATCAATATGTATAAAAAATCGGTAAATTTAATTTTGAAGGTATTTAACTAAAAAGACTGTAATTTTGAGAAAATATACTCCTTTAAAATGAAATGATTCCTAAAATCTCTTCAGCTGTAAATAGAAGTTCTTCCTTTAAATAACTGTAATGACAGGAACAACAGACAGCTCAAAATTCAGATTGGTATATTTTGAAACTTATGCATAGAAAAATATAAAGGGATTATAAAAAGAAAGTGAAATATAGAAATTAGAAGTAACTTTTTTAATGCAAATATAAAATATAAACATCATAGAAAAAACAGTATACGTCGGCGTCCTGGCATATTTACAGCCCGCATTCCCCATGATCTGGGTGTCCCGGTTGGGGCATGGTCGTTCTTCTGTGTTCTATCTGTGAGGTATGTGAATAACCCCTCTCCTGTAAAAAGGGATTTCCAAGTGAATGTGACGCATGAAGTAGTTAAGTCGTACGCTTGGCCCTAGTTGGCGCTACTAAAAAAACAAGCGACGCTCACTCGGCTTAAATAGCTGGTAGATAGCTGTCAGCGGGCTAGTAAAGTGCCATAAGTCATGATACAACAACCAGAGTATATACTCAAACTAAAATTATATAAAATGTGCAAATATTTTGTTCGCATATTTAAATAACTATCAGAATGAAGGGGAAAGTAAAATAAAGAATGTGTATGAAGAATAGATGAATTTTATAAAATATTCTTTAATGTTTAATTACTACTACGATCACTGTGACTAAATTTCTATGTAATTTGCGCATGCTTTATTCCTTCATTTTTTTTATATATTTTGTTGGAAATTAAAAAAAAAAGTCACTAGAAGAGGGAACAAATGTTGTACAAGCCGAATTTTTACCTTTGCTTTCAAGTTCAAGCAGCTGCAACATCAGTCAGAAATCTCTCCTCCCTTACCATTCCTTCTTCCTTTAACTCGCTGTCTGCACTGTAATCAATCAATTAGGTATTCATATTTTCTCTTTAATTACTCCCGCATATATCTGCATTTAGTTGAAAATGAGGGGAAACAAAAGTAGTAAAACTAGGAAACTACTAATTAAATGTTCTGAAGTACTAAATTAATGTATTATTATAAAACTATGGGTTATATTTTTAAATATCTCCTATCTCTACTATTTTAATCGTACATAATTGCATTAATTTTATTAATTGCTATATGGTATTATTTATTGCTTATTATTTACATTCATGAATGCTCAAAAAATATCCATTAAGCAATAAAGTGATTAAGCATCTACCAATATAGCGGAATTTTTGAAATCCTGTTTCAATCTTAGTCGCTATTTTATTTCATTTTTTTATCAGTTAGGCATTTCACATATATAGTTATTTTATGTGATTAAATTGCCACTATATTTACTGAAATGATCTGATTCACTGGAAAAAAAAATTAAGAAAAATTAAAATAGAAAAAAGTAAACTAAGTGAAATTCACATTGCGATTACAAACAATAAAATGACGTCCACGAAATGCATAGCAAAAAGTATGAAATATAGTTTTATCTAAAAATATTCTACAATATATATTTTCTAGCTAAATCAATAAAATTACGAGAATATTTAAATGCATGTAATTGTTTAAGGAAAATAAGATATCATTTCTTTAAAATTGTTTTATTATTGAGATTTTAACTTTTTCGGAAATATTAGCTATCTTAATAAATCTTAACTTTCCCGAAAAACTATGGGTTACAATAAAAGCCTTTTTTACTTGTAAAATGTAATTAAAATGTGACATTTAAATTCTTATATAGGTAAAAGAAAATTGCGTGGATTATTTTATTTCCTCATAAATATCTTCCAAATAATAAATATATTTTTGAAATATTAAACCAAATGAAGCAACTAAATTTTAAGCATAAAAAAGATTGAAACAATAAGAATGTATTGAAGTGCTATTAGAAAATACTATGCGAGACATGGCGTTGCAGTTTATATCTCTTCTTTTACATTTTTCTTTATTATGGTTTTTTTTACTGAAAGTAGCATTGAATTTTCAATTTTAAAAAATACTGTACCGATTTATCTTGACTTTATTGCTTTCTTTCATCTGTCGCCAATATCACGAAAGCAAATTTCTATCTCTTATATTATTATTCATCCTAAGTCATTTGATCGGCAATATTTTTTTGAAAGGTAGTCTCTAAAATATATTGCATTTGTATAAGAATGAAACAGAATAAAATCTTTGTACGTTTTTATGAAGACTCTGAGAATGCTTTATGAGGTCCACGAAATCGTGTCATCTTGCATTCGAAATCTGTCGCTTGTTGAAACATTTTAATGTATTCTCCCATTCGATTTCAACAACAAAACGTTACTAAAATTGAACTTCGCTTTCATTTAAAACTAAAATTTATGCATTCGTTCTTTCATTTTTAGTATTCACTAAGCTGTTTAGAAACATTTGTTTTTCCAGAAAGGGATTTCTGGAAGTAATTTCATATGAAACGGACTGTATGTTTAATACTTTTCTCTTTATTTCATAAATATTTTTTTTCAAGCTCCCCTTCGCGAATATCTCATATTCTACTGGATTATGCGTTCATTGAAAATGTGATGAAATGTTACATTTAATATTCTTTATTCAGTAAGATTTTTTCCTTATACTATTCTGTTGACACTATTTTTTCTAGCATGAAAAAAATTGATTGGAATAAAATAAATAATTTAAAACAAGTAGAGACTTGATATATATTTTAATTACGCCTCTGTTTCTTTTTCAAAATTATCTTTAGAATACTTCAACATGTAACATATTTTACAAGTAATTTATTTTATTCAAACACAGGTCATTATCTTATTCTTTTTTTTCCTGTCCCAAATCTGTTTCAATTAAATCTGTCCTATTCAGTTTCTAATAACTGGATATATTATCACTACATTTAAGATGTCGAGAATAAATTCTATCATAAACCACTTTCACGCAATTGATGTCAATAGTCCTGAAGCGACACCTATTATTCCATGTCCATAGAATGGGTGTATGAGAAAAGATGATTCTTAAATATATGATATAATTTACATGGAATTCCACTTCAGTACATAGTATGAAACAGTCAAATGTGATTTGAGATAATAAGAAATGAGTAGTTACGTTGATATAGTACTAAATATTAGAAACTTATAAAAGATTTTGATAAATTCGTCATACGTTGAATGCTAAACAGATAGCAATGATATAGAATAAGTTCTATAAGCAATTGATAACAGCCGTTATTTGACGTCGTATATTGTTATGTTGGAAATACCACGAATTTCAGTTCAAGTAAATAGTATATTGGTATTTTATTATTATAGTTTAATGAAAGAAATATCGAAATTAGAGAATTTCAGAGATAATAATTTGTAATAGGAATTTTTAACTTACAATAGTTTTCTCCAATAGTTTCCAGTATTTGACATAATCAAATCGTTTCGTACAGTTCAATAAACTATAATTTTTGAATATTTAAAAAAACAAAATCTATTATTTTCTTATATTTAAAATCACAAAATAGAAATTCGTTTAACTCAAACTATACCACTGAAATGTGCCAATAATCTTCAACAATGCAATATACAATTTCTTTGTCTAATTAATGAATTCAAGGGATCTTGCTAGAAATAGTTGAAAGTGCAAAGAATGGCTTTACCAACATTCGGATGGTAGCCTATATATGGTCGATTTTTTTCATAGCACTAAAACTTTGACGTAGCTATTCACAAATTGTCAATTGATGTAATGAAGTTATAAATTGAATCAACTTTCATCTCAGAAATTATCTTCATTAATTGTTAATTATGTATATAAGATTTTTTTTTTACATTTCCAAAACTATTTTGTTTTCATTTTTAAACTAATTTGTAAATATTATTTAGCTTTTATAATGTTAGTTAACATGCCTTTAATTCATGTAAATCGAATTTAAATAATTATAGTTTTTCTACCGGGATGGAATCGATTCCTTCCTTTCAGTATATGCTTCTTTTATTTTTTTCCATAATTTTATCTTTTAATCAACATCCATTCTAGCATACTCGATAACGATTATTTGACAAGTAAATTTTAATCGGTATTCTAATATATCAGTGGTGATATGATGAAAACATTCATTGTATGAAATTAAAAGCGTATCTATTACCTCTCTTAAACTTCTTAAAGTCTCAAGGAAAGCTCCTTTCAAAAATACGTGCAAAAATAAATTGTCTGCAATGAAAATTTTATAATTATTTTCCATTTTATAATCACTAATTTTTTATCAGAAAACAAATTTTACTCTTTCATGTACAAAATTCATAATATTAAAAAAATATTTTCAAAATTATTTAATCATCTTTTACAAATGAAATTAAATCAGAGAAGAATTTTTAAAGAAATACATGCAACCCGTACAGAATATTTTGATTTTATTATTCATATTTTGACTTTAAAATTAAGAACACATTTCTATTCATTTTTAATTGCTTTATAAATAATTGTCTAAAATAAATCATGGGCAGAATAATTATTAAATTGATAATAATTCTTGAGATTACAAAACATTAAATTTAAGAAAAGAAATTGATTTTTAAATGCTATATAATAAATATTTATCAGATTGAAAAAAACGAATGCAAAGAAAAATATTTAATTTTCATATTTCAAATAAAATGTAAAGAAATGAATTGCTATTGAAAAATTTAAATCGTTGATTCATTTCAATTTTTTTTTCGCCATAGAAGTTGTTTTACTAATAAATAAAGAATTTATTAATTTTCTCTGTATGAAATCCAAGTCATTTTAGAGAAATTATTTTAAACTTAGAAGATTTTCCTAAATTTCTTTTAAATATCACAGGCACACTAAATTCATTGCGCCTGTGTATTTAATCATCAAAATACGGACATTATCAAAAAAGCAAGCACAATTTTTCTTGAAATATTTGTTTTAGTATAAAATATCAATTTAACAATTGAAGCAGCGAAAATAAATCGAATCAAATTATTTGGTATTTGATTAATCAAAATTGTTTCACTGAAATAAAATAAAATGTGAATAATATTACCACTTTTTAGTAACTCTAAAATACTTTAGTTATGAAATTTGCAAATGCTCTTGACTTCTAATAATTATACAGCAGGTTTGTAATTCATTTCTTGTTCGAATTCTTAATGATGTATTCAACTTCTTTACAGCATTTTTCAAAAAAAATATCAATTTATTTGAAATGTATATTGAATTAAATACATTCTACAGAAATTTCATTTTATTTTTGAATTTGTATTGCATGATTTATAAACAAAAATTAAATTATAAAAATTGAAAATACATCTATTCAGAATTTTCCTTGATTATTACATTAAATAAATAATAGTCTCCGTCCTTTTTTTTTCATTCAGAATACTTTCTTTTAAAAGCCGAGCGAATATCCTAATAATGCTGAAACGGGGATCGAAAAACAAAGCACTTAAAATAATTTTTGTCGTTTTTAAAAGATTTTATTACGTTAATATCTTAGAAATCTCTTAATTATAAGCATAATTAAGATATCAAAGTATAGTTATCGAATAAAACTGACATATAATTTTCTTTTAAGTATCGGGCTTTTAAAGTATAAAACGTTGAAGAACACCACATTTTTAACAAACACATATTGGATCCCATTTACAATCCCATATGGCAATTTAAAGGAGAAATATAAATCTTTTGAAAGGTTCCCCGATGTTTCATAAGACTTTCTAAGCTGTTTTTAATCACTCTCAGATATTGCAGAATTCAAAGAGTATAATGGATACTTAATGAGAAATTTTGAGTGTACTTTGGATTGACAATCAATTCCAAACTTGTGCCTTAATTATTCATTAACTCTAAAATATTTAATAAAGAATATAGCAAAGCTAACAGATGAGCAATTCTGAAAAATAGAAATATTAATTTATCTGATGTAACTACTGAAGCATAGTAAAATATGCGCATATTGAAGGCCCAATAAAATGTTAAATACTGCAATGATATCGTTATTTCTGATAAAGTTTTCAGAGAAGTGAAACCTCCCTTCAATTTGAAAGAAAAAAGGAAAAATAATATTACTAAAATATTATAGTTATTGGCTCATTTACATTTTACATTCGACTTAGAAACTGAAGGTTGATTTCAATTTCTATATATGAAATGGTTATTTGTATTAATATATTATGATATTATGCGTTTTCAACTGTCGGTTTAAACGTTCACCTATTTCATTTATTCTAAAATTAGCTTTTTTTTTCCAAATAATAGATGAGTTTCTATTTTGCGAATGCTTGTAAAAATTCGTTTCAATGGTTTACAATCAAAGTGCATCGTTTTTTTTTTTTTTCAAATAACGAAGTATTTGAATATAATTTAATGCATGGTAATGCGTATAACTGACTGAAGTAATAGTTATTGACATAAATATGTAAATGTAATTAATTTTAGAAATAAAATGTAATGTAAATTAAATAAACTGTAAATGTAATGTAAATTAAATTAATTTCGGAAATTTTTAAAGAAGCAGGTTTAGGGACAGAAATAAATACTATAGCAGTTGCATTACTCTTATCTTCTCTTTTGGATACTAGATGGCGATGCCTGATTAGGCCATCCCATATGTCATCCCATAGTGCATTGCGATTGTAATTAGAATGATATGTGATGCTGAACTGTGAAGCCGCGCGCGTGAATGTCTTGTCTTTGTGTTAGTGTATATTTAAGTGTGTGAATGTGATTATTAAAGAAATGTTTCCAACAACATTCGTCCTGT
This sequence comes from Argiope aurantia, assembly GCA_026543865.1. NCBI lineage: Eukaryota > Metazoa > Arthropoda > Arachnida > Araneae > Araneidae > Argiope > Argiope aurantia. The sequence goes on along the minus strand of JAPMOR010010346.1, from coordinate 28,070 downwards.
TGCTTGCTGCACAGATCATAATAATCTACATTCCACCATATTGGCGCCCAACATGGGACCTACTATTAAAGGGTATGACTGTCCTGGAGTATCATCTGTTGCTTATGGATTAATCACAAGAAAATTTTCCCGCCACCACAATACTATATTCAGAAAGTTCCATGTACATTTCCAATGCTAGTGGCATGATAAAGCCTTAGTAAATGGCATTCTTTTTATATTTCAATATCATATTTTCCTAAGTTAACCATTATATTTCTATTTGAAAATAAAAATGCAATTGATAAAATTAACTGTGAACAATTCATATTATATTTCTTACAACTAGATGGCTATATCCTATCAATTTTGAGACAAATAACTTCACTTACACGAATAATTTTGTATTATTATTATCCTTTAAACATAAGCATTGAAAACTTGTGTTAAAAACAAGGAATGCACAAAATATATGAGAAGTTGAAATTGTTAAGTAAAATATCTAATATAGATATTTATATGAACTTATATTTTAAAAATATCTATATATATGCAAAAATATAAAGAAAATGCATGTGTTTAATAAATTTGCTTTACATTTTTTGCAATTCGAAATATTAATATTTTATGAAATTTAAAGTGTAAATTTTAATTAAATATTAATTTTAACAATTATACATAAAATTATTTAAAAGAAAGCAAAATAAGGTTTCATGCTATGAAGAAAACCATTGCAATATATGAACGAAGTAATTGTTGTTTCTTCAATTTGGAAATGATGAAATTTTGAGGCATAAGTCAAGACCTCAAATTTATAAAATTTCACAAAAATGAAAGAAAAAATCATTACAATTTAAAATTATTAACTGGTGCAATCTCAAAAAATAATCTGGGTTTCATAAAATTTAATTAGAAATAATATTTTTTTTGTAGGTTCGTTAGATTTATATTCAATACTAATTCAATAAAATTTCTTACATAAATTGTTTAAATTCAAAGATTTCTTAAAAATTTATAATAAATTGAACAATTTATCTGCAGATCCTACAAAACAAATTACTTTTAATGAAATAAACAATTTCAGAAAAAAATACAGGGCCTCGCTTGTTTTTTGCAAAAATTTTTTACTGAAGTTAACTTATGCATTTTAATTGGTTTTTTATTCAATAACATTTTCCAATTCTTCCTTCCAATTATTCTATACATGTATGTTTGCTTACAAACATTTTTATTACATTTGCATATTATATATGTTATTATGTTAATCTTTACGTATATAATATTATTACATGTCTATTTTATGTGCAAATATTCCATATATATTTTCTATTATGTATATATGCATGATTATTCAACACATGTGAAAAAACGTTATACCATTGTAAAGTGCATTTTAATTTAACCCTGATTTTTATAAAATTGTTTTCCAGTGTAATAAGCAGATCGTGCAAAGGTAAATAAAGCTAATATCGATTACTAAATAAAGAATATCCAAAATTATTTCTAAATCATTCAAAAAATTTTACAATTGAATAAATGCAAAATATTAGTCCTATTTAGTAAATATTAATATATATCGTAGGCAAAGATTTCGTTCATATCGAATTTGAATTATTAAAAGTATTTAAAAATTAAATTTCATTTAAATTTTAACAAATGCAAATAATATTAATAATTATTGAGTTATATTTTTAAGGTAGCTGTACATTTTTGCTCTTTCCATTGTTAACCTGATAATCCAGTTGAAAGGCAAGGGATGATAAATTAAAAACTTATAAATACTTCAATAATTCAGTTGAATATAAACTTATAAATTATTCATTAATTTGTTTGATTAAGATATAAATTAAAACCAACAAACATATTTAAATTACAAATTACAAATGTAGACTGGTATAATTTTTAATAATAAAAATAAAGAAAAATGAATATATCATTCGTGTGCCAAAAAATAAAATATCAATAACCCACTTCCAGCTTTCTTTGAAGGAAATTCTTATGGCATAATATTTTCATTTGATACAATTTTATAAAATATGTAATTACTTTTTATATAGCATTAATTTAAGAGAAGAATAAATAAATAAATTATATTATATTAAACAGAAGGAAGGAGTCTTGATGATGTACTGTAAGCAGATGGAAATAGTTACAATTTTTTATTAATGAAAACTCAGTTAATTATTAATACATTTACTAATAAGACTTCTTTTCTTTTCACAATATCTTGAAAATTCGTTTATTTAGGGATTTTAAAAATTATTCCACAGATATATTTTCTCATTTGCATTTTAAGAAAATAATTTCTTTGTTTCTCTTTTCAAACATTTTATATGAAGAATTGCGAATGTTACTGTTTTTTGACTTTTCCTTCGCATCTTCGTGAAGATCCCAATAAAATGTTCTAAAGTAAAAAAGAAAAAAAAATACTGCACATTTCATTCAAAAAAATATTTTTTTTATGTTTCTACAGTGCCATTTTGTCCATCAACATTTAACGGGATTTTCTCACTTCGCTATTAAAGTGTTTAAGAAAAAAAATTGTGTTTTTTCTATCTCAATAACTTATCAATCGTAAGAAATTATAGTTGATCATCTACCCAATAATTACATTCTTGTTCTTACAACTTTGAAAATTCATTCCAATGCCATGGACGACAACCCTTTCTGAAATAGTTTATAATTTGCAACTTATAAGTAATGGTTCTCTGAATAGAAGACACAAAGATTGCACGAAAAAAAATGATTAAAAAGTATGGAAACCGGATTCGAAGGAAATGCTAATTCTCCACAGCAACATAAAATGAGCCTGATTTGGAGACAAAGTTTGCTAATCTAAATTTGGTTATTTGTGACATGAAAATACGTAACTGAACTGAAAAATACGTAAATAAAAACGATGAAGGTGATGTTATCTTCATTTTTGCTAGAAATTTAGTTTGATCTCTCTCCTCCATGTAAAATAAGATGATTTTTTTCAACTTCAAAATGAATTAAAAAGAAAAAAACGCTTTCCTTTTACATCCTTATAAAATTATGAATAAACATTCATATATATATAACAAATCTTCATATAAACTTCTATAAACATAACTTTTTCAAGCCTGAAAGTATATTTGTTAGCACAGAGGCATAGCAATTATACAAAGCTATTAAATTTTATTCCCCCGTTACAAAGAGCACATATCAGTATTCGTAACCAATCTAAAGTAAGAAATAGTTTGAAAACGAAACTAAAATGAAAACGAAAGCGAAACAGTTTCGAAATCGCAACAAAAATTATTTCCTATTCAAACTAAAACCAAAAATGGAACAGGTAAAAACTTCATAGTATTTAGAGAGCGCAAATGCAGCTACTTCTAAAACACAGATGAACTGATACAAAAGTATAAAAATAAAGTTAAAAGGAAAAACAAATAAACCAAATAAAAAAATATAAATTTATAATGATAAAACAATAGTTGGTATATACGATAAAAGGGATGAATTCAGCTTCAAAATAACAAAACTTTGTAACTACCATTCCAATCTAAACTCTAAAATTTTCAAAAATCTTATTTTCTCACAAGTTAACAGGATCAAAAGAATTTGCAATAATAAAAATTCCTATATTGAAGCATCGAACAACCTCATTAATAATTTAATTAAAAATGAATTTCCTAAAAATTACTGTAATGTCACTTTTTTAATTAAACAAGGTATGGTTTGGGATTAATCCTTTGGCTTAAATAAAAAATAGAACTTTCCTTGCATATTATATCACTCAATAGGTGGCGCTGGGAGCTTACAATTTTTACCTAAATTACCGTTAGCTTTGTGTTTTTAATAAGCGAGAATCGCAATCGATAGCTTAAAATTTCCTTGGCTGTTGATGGTATGTTCTTGCCTTTTCGTTTTTTTAGTGTTTTTTTACGGTATTTTGGTGTTTATTGTTTTTTTTTGTTTTTGTATTTTTACTTATTAGTGGTTTTTCTTCTAATTTGTTGTTTTGTATTTTCCTTTCTGTTAAAATGGTATATCTCTTGGGCCTAATTTCAGGGGATTTTCGGGTCACGAAGGAATCATTATTAGACGTAATTGTCTGAATTGCCTTAACAGAAAAAAATCCCTTTATTTGAATCCCTGCCTGAGGGTGACCCTTGAAAAAGTCTTCAGGCCGGATTCTTTTTTTATATTTTTTTATTTGGTTTATTTGTTTTTCCTTTTAACTTGATTTTTATACTTTTGTATCAGTATTCGTAACATATAACTGACTTGCCTTCAAAATATTAATGATTCCTAAATACATTTAATAAAAATATATAATGAAACATTGGGTATTTAAAAATAATATCTGAATAAGAATATTTAACGTGTTTTAGATTAGCTTAGATTTTTAGTTTTCATGAGATAAATAATCTAAAAATATTTATAGTGAATTTTCAATCCGAATTCATTTTCACATATATTTATTCCGATATGAAAATGAAAATGTAATTTTTGGGAATATTCTAACATACTGTATTATGGACAAATGATGTTATTCAGATGAAAGTATGAACAGAAATCAATGCTTAACATTTGGAAAACTAATATTGCACTTATTAAGTAATTTCTAGATTCTTATAGATATCTGAATTGTGACCTTTATTACGGCGAATAGTATAGCAAAAAATATCGGAGTCTGGAAATTTAATCATCTTATTCAAATAAATTTATAAAAAAAGAAGTTATCTAATCGAACTTAGCCATGAAGTTAAATTTACGTCTGAGTGTCCGTTCTTAACTGATATTTTGAATACATGCAGCAGCAATAGCTCTCTTTCATAAGAAAAAAAAACAATTAATAAAAAACATAAAGAGCTACCATGTACAATTTGAAAGTAAATGATAGACGAGAAATTGATATTCAAATGTAATAATAGAAATGATGATTTTTAAGAATAGCATTAAAAATTTCTTAGTCAAGTAAAATATTCAATATTCAGATTAAAAAATAATTTAATTGTTAAATATATATTAATGCCAGCTACTCCTTTCATTCAATTTGGAAAAAAGAACGCCATTTGTAGTTATATATCGCTTATTCGCTTGCTTAAATTATATTTCTTTTAAATCATTCAAAATTCCCTTCATTGACAATCAGAGAACATTCAAAACTTCGAGTCTTACATAGTTCCAGCGAAAAACATCAATCATTTATATGATATATAAATGATACGGAAAAATACAATGATTACGAATTACTTCTTTGGTGTTATAATTTTCAACAGATATTATATTTCTTCTTACAAAATGAATCATTAATATCTGATAACTTTCAGAAAATAATTGTTTTCTATACTTTCATGAACCAAAATTGGAATATTTTGGAATTAATTCAAAATACATAACATGCATTTGCTTTAATAAGAAAAACATAGAACAAGGTAGGGTCATATTGTTTGTTGCAATTAAAAGTCGAAATAAAAATATTACAAAATTGACAATACTATAAGCATATAAACTCTTTCAACTAAAAACTTATTTAATGTGAAAGTGCATTCTGTGCAATAAAGCTTTATTTCGTCATAAAATAGTTTATTTTCTTAAGTGCCGATAACATTTTTTATAATTCCTAGAATAATAATTTATTTTGCATGTTATTGAAAACTTAAAATCAGGTACCAGTTTATTAGAATCATCCATAAATTTAAAGCAAGCAATAAACCTCAGTTTATAATTTGAAAGAAACTTAGATATGCTTTTCTAGATATATTGTGTAAAATATGGCATAAAGCGTAAAATACGGATTTAATAAATTGGTACCAATGGATTTATGTAAATCAGCAGGTTTCTCAGATTTTAGTGCGGAGCTCTCATACCATGTATCAATGAAATATAATAAATTTAAATTTACTGATCAGGGGTTATTGGTTTTCCTCCCATTTAATAAACTTCTGGTCAAATACTGCATTTATTGCGCCATTTATCAGAGAACTTCGCAAATTTATAAAGGATTTTCGACATAAATTTAGTATAACTATGCATATAGTAAGACAGCAGAGCCAGATCCAGAATTTATCTGATTTATGCGAAAATAATTATATACTTTACTCTCTCTGTAGATCTAGTTAAATTTCCCACACCGTTTGGGCCAGCAGGCAGATATTTATTAGTTAAATGATATCGATATTGAGAATCCTATATTTGTAGAGTAATATGAACTATATGGGTAGATGAATGGAAAACGAACACTGGTTATATATTTGTGTAGGTGTAACCATTTATAAAGAGGGATATAAGGAAGTTAACTATGTTTCAGCAATTGATTTTTTTTGAGAATTTAGCGAAACCATGCAAGATACACTAGCTAATAGTATTGTCCTACATACAATTTGCTGTCATTTCATTTCTGTATCCGCATCATTTTTTCTATTGAAGAAGAGTATTGTGATGTTATTTGTTTTTTAGTGGCAAAGATAAATGAACTTTGAGAACTTATGTAGTGCAATATAAGCATATATCTTTGACAAGTTCATGAAAAAAACATTGAAACGTTAGTTTTTTTACTCGGACAGCAATGTCATGGACACTGTTTCAAACTGGCGTCCATATCATTTAAACAATTTCTGCTATATCAACCACGTGGAAAACCTTTTAACAAGTACTTGTATAATTTTGCTGATTACTTTTTTAGAATAAAATATTCTCTTGCTTTCTTGTGCTCTTGATCTGCTTCTATTTGATCTGTCTTTCTATTGTACACTTAGCAATATTAATCCTAGTTTAAGGAATGAACAGGTTAAGAAAATGTTCTTAATTTTGATATTTAAGATATCTGTTTATTTAAATAAATCATTTGAACTGCCCAGTCGATGTCAAATTTTATTACAATTTAAAGAAAGAATAAATGTGTGAAACGACTTCAAGAATTCCCAAATTCCTTTTTTCATTTAAATAACTGTTCCGTTGGAGAAACACATATCTACATATAAAAAGTGTCTTCCAATTATAATAATTTCAGAAGCAAAATTTGAAATAATACTATATACAATATCAAAAAATACTCTTTATTAATGCTTCAATTTCCTGCTAAAACCAATGGATTCACTCTCGTTATAAATCCCAAATCTAAATGAATTTCCAGATAAAAATCAAAACTACAACATGAAAATGATTAGATAACTCTATTTAAAAAAAAAACAAGAATTGTAACATATTTATGATCAATTATTTTTGTGCTAATAAGAATTCAAGTAAGAAGTGACGATTACCTTTATCTTCCAATGAAAACAAATTATTCGCATTTTGTTTTCTCAAAACAATGCAAAATCTATAGTCATCAACAGCAATTTTTATTCAGATTTTGTTACTAATTCATAGAAGGTACTTTTATCACTTAATGTTTAAAAGAAGAAGCATTTTTAAAAATGCATTTTAGCAAGAAAAGTAGAAAATTCAGTATGCTATAGACAAGAATGCTGATGCTAACAATAAAGAAATTATGATTAATATTAATATCACGTTTCATTGTGCAAAATTTAACTCCAACTCATTAATAATATTTGTGTGTGTATTAAAACGAATGCTAGACAATTAACTTTATTTCGTTGAAAATGCATTCCAAATCTTTAAAAAAATATAAAGATTGTATTTAGAAAAATGATTTAAAATTAAAAAATTATTTTCAATAAAATATTATTTTAACTTATCTCAGCCTTATTTGGTATAAAATATGCAGATAGGATTACACCAAAGTTATCTTTTATTCAGCATCTGAATTTAAGTATTATTAGAATTAATGTACTAAAAGATTAATTTTTAAATGAAATTTTAAAGATACAGATATTTCTTACAAGATTTAAATTTGATGTTTTCTAAGCAAACATGTTAAAATTCAGTGTTTCTTTGCCAAAAGCAGTTTCATTCATTTTTTCTCTTTTACAACAGATAAGACTTTAATTCTTAAAATAAGTCGGCATCACTGCAGAGTATGAAGTGCGAAATATATTTCACCCATGAAATGAAAATCAGGTATCACATTTTCAATTAATTCTGTTCCATTTCGCAACGTTGCTGATATGTTTTACGCTGACATTTCTATCTTGATGTGGCAAAACAGGGTATCTATTCGCTTCTGGACCAGAGGGGAGAGCGGCAGCTGAAGGGAGAACACTTTGGCGCAGTGATTACTCGTTCGCTAGTTTACTCTCGTCCGGGACATCAGACGCATTAATTACATTAATATGCGATGGTCGAAATGTCCCTACTACTGTTGTGCTGGCTGGTGACGATACCTTGCTTTTGGAGGCAAGGAAATTTCATTCATACAAAAGCTGAGAGATGAAACGAGATTCTGAAAGTTCTTCCTGCAAATTAAATTGCGCTAGTTATGTGTTGAAATTTTAATCAATGAACCTTAAATTTCCATTAGATAAATTTGATGTATTATTTAAAAATTCAGACTCAGATATAATAAATTTAATTTTGATATATAATTGGTTTATTTATCATTATAAAATTCAGACTTCCATAACAAAGACAGTATATAATTTCAATACTTATTGTATCAAAACCATCATTGAGTTATTAAACGTTAGTATATTGTGTTAGTTATGTATTGAAATTTTACTCAACGGACTTTGCATTTCATTTGATAAATTTCATTCATTACTGAAAAATTCACAAGAAGACGTTATAAATTTTTATTTTAACAAATAATGGGTTTATTTATCATTATCAAATTCAGACTTTCGTAACAAAGACTCTATATACTTTCAATACTCCTCGTATCAAAGAGATAATTTAAATGATATGAAGCCTGATTTATTTTGTATAGTCATATGTGCGGCAAAAGCCATGATGTAATTGAACCTTTTAATAATTTTTCTACTTGTATATTCATGTCATATATATGAAAGTCTAAAATAATATTTTTGAAAATAGTTTTTATTAATTATTTTGATTAATCTCTAAGAATTGGTTACATATCTATAGTTTTATTGAACTGATATTCGAATCTAAATATAGAAATGTTTTGATTAGAATAATTTAGAAAAAAAATAAAAAAAATTCCTTCGAATTAATTTACATAACTCTCTTCCAAATTCTCTCATAAAAATCTACTTTATCATAGATTTATTAAAAATGCCAATCTTTTGAATAAATACCATTACTAAGAAATAATTCTTCTAATAAAATCTTTTTTTTAAAAAAAGCACATTGCAAATAAATTTAGTTATTGACAATTTTTATTCAAAATTTTGTCTAGTTTTCTATAAAATAAACTATTCGCAATTTCTCAAAAAAATTGATTTCAATTAATTGATTCTTCGTAAAAATAAATAAATAAATAAATAAAATAAAAAAAAATCTTTCTTTTTTTTAGGAATACTTTATATGGATTTACCTGGTCCAATCACGTGATATTTGATTCTTATAACTTTCTTTACAGGTGATTATAAAAATTGCAAAATATATGTAAAAAAAATATAATTTTTTTTTTAATTTTTGCTTATTACAAAACTATATCATTCATCTAATATGTTGATCTAAATATTTTGCAACGTATATTAGCAATATAAAACATGCACAATAACAATATAATCATATATTTATAGTTTCTATTTTATATTTATATCTTTAATATTCTAATATCATTATAATTAAAGTTTTTTAACAGGCTTCAACTAAACCTCAGTATTATTTCGTTTAACATGCAAATACATGGAATGCATTTAAAAACTTCGATGTTAGTTCCAGCTTCTGCCTAATGAATGAAATAAAAAAAGTGGTAACATAATTAGAAACAATTATATTCTATTTTAAAACGTAACCTGTCACATAAGTTCGAATTTCTCGTCTTAGAGTATTACAGCTTCATATGTATGTATTTGTATCTGAGGCATCTTAGACCAGATAGAGGAGGAACAGGATAAAGGGAGGGAGGAGAGAAGACATTGGTGATTGCTCCTACACCAGATTACACTTGTTCGAGACATCACGGGCATTAATTACATTAACGTGCCTCAGCCGAAAATCTTTGCCTTGTTGGAGATGTTGATGTGATTGCCGTGCTTCAGGATGTGAATATTTCGGGAAATAAGGAGGCAGGTCACAAAATTCTAATCTTTTAAGCGATGATGTAGAAAATATAAATCTATGAATTCATCCGATAAATTAGATGTCATAAAGATTTGAAATTTTTATAAATTAATCAGAATTTTTGAGAAGTACATTTCTATAATGAAAGTAACAAAGAAAAAATGTGGAATTTGGTGCAACTAACTGATTTCAATTTTTTTTTTCTTTTTCATCTTTTATTTCAATTTGCAACATATATTTTGTATTATTGGTGAATATTAATCGTTTCTTTCTCTTCTGATACTTATAGATAGTATCCAATTGCATTTTTTAAATTAATATTTGTAAATTATTTGTTTGTACAAATTCTGATTGAAAATTATTTTTCTCAGCACTGAAGACTTTCTTCTGCACTAATTAAAAAAGCAATTGATTATAGATAAATGTTTGTTGTTTTTCTTTGTAGTTTAAGAAATTAAATATTTGTAAATTATATTCATAACATTGAATAATAAGTTTATTCATTCATTTATCATTATAAATATTTTAAGTGGAACCTTATTTTAAAGTACTTTTGAAATATTTTATTCATTTATTTATTTTAATAATGAAATAAATATAAATAATATAATTCATTATAAAGAATTCAAATAATGAATAATTTCAAAGAAAATCTTTTCAAAACTAGGGGTTTTTTTAATAAAATTTAGCATTTTATCAATTTCATAATAAAACTGAGTATATTTAAGTTGATTGCATTAATTTTGACTAATTGTTATTGTTGAAAACTTAAATAATTATATTAATCTATCGATGTATTATTGAAACTCGTGCTTATATTCTTAAATTTAAACAACAACTAAAATAATTCTTAACGACAGAATTTTAAAAAATATGTACGCATTAAATGTTCAAATATCTTCTGATTTTAATTACTTCATACCAGACCCTGACAAGAAATTTTTCATTTCTCTCCCACTGTATAATTGTTAAACGAATTTCAATGTGTAATCATCCTTTTAAACATAAATTTAAAGTGCACATTTTCTGGTTTATAATGTGCTACGACTTTAGAAATACCGATCGCATATCATTATTTCAAAAGCAACTGAAAGCTCAAACTGTTATTTAACAAATGGGTTTTGACGCTGACAACCCAAGCCATACTTAAGGATGAAATGAGTGCCAATTGAGTACCGTAGAAATGAACTTTAGAGAATTCTCTATTCCACCTAACAGCAATTAAAATCCTTAATGTTCTTTATACTGGTTATTGAATTCACTGGGTATTCTCGTGTCTTCTTACTTCTAAGAAGCCACCACTTTTCATGTGTAATTTGGTGAGTTTATCGACTAATATTTATCATTTTAGCAATGCCTAACAAGTTGATGTGGTTTCATTCTCTTACTTTTGCATTTAAATGGTATAAAAATAATAACAAATGCCGAATTTAAATTGCATGTTTTAATAATTGATTTTTAATAACTGTAAATAAAGTATTGGAAAATATCCACTTACGTATTTCGTTTGAGGAGTCTCAAAATTTCTTTAAAAATAATCGGAAGGCAAATAATCTTAATTATATTTATATATTAATGGAATCCATAAAAATAATTTACTTTTCTTACTTCTTTTATTCATAGGAAAAAAAAAGAAACGTTATTTAGAAACTTCTGTAAATTTCAAACTCATTGAAATATTCTAATTTCAAAACCAAATTTTTACCAATTTTTAATAAAAATGCTGGAGAAATTTCTAAAAGAAATGCAAGGATTTGCTAAAAAGTAGCGAAAATAATTCTGCATTTTTTCAAAAAAAGCAAATTTGTGCAATCGTTTTAATTTGGTTTGTGAAGAATTTATTGCAAATTTATAATATTTATTTGGACACTTTGAAATGAAATAATAATGAAATTACTTTATCCAGTTTTTACCACCGAAAAGTGATTAAATTTATAATTGAGAAATTAATTAATAGTTATGTATGAAACCTTCTATTTGAGAATTTAATAGGGTTGGGATAATTAATCCTCTAAAACATTTTTGATGAATTATTCTAAGTAGATTATTTCATGAAAATTATTCTTTTAATAGGTAACTGTAGAGTCAATTTTTAACTTTCTTAACCATCAGTATTTCCTAACAATGTTTAGAAAGATTATTTATTTGCTGTTAAGAGTGAAATGCAATATAAATGTCATTTTAAACTAGTTAGTTTAGTATGGTTTTATTCATAGAGGCGAAACTTTGGCACATTTAGTATAAAGTTGTCAATATGTGCAGCTTTTCTAGAGAGGGGAATGAAATTTAGAAACTACTTTCTTTTGAAATGCTAATTTATAATCAGAAATTTTTAAATCTCCTGCCAAATTCAAATTCTAATTTACTAATTAATATTCAAATTGTTTTTTTTTATCATTTTAGTATTAGAAATATGCATAATGATAAAAAATCTTCTGAAGATGATATCACAAAGATTTTCATTTTTAAAATCAATCATTATAACTGCAAATATTTTTAAATGATTTGATAAAATTTTTCTTATTTCTTAGAAACAACAATTGAGGAATGTAATTTTGTCTTCAACCTCACCACACTAATAAGGTTTACAGCCATTAGGCTCATTTATCGCTACTTTGTAACATCTTTATTCAAGTAGATGTAAGAATAAGTTTTATTCTTTTCTTTGGGAAATTGAATTTTCATAGAGGACTTAATAACTACACAGCCTAGACGCGAATACATATTCCTTCAGAAACGTCACGAGCTGAATTTTTAGTATATTTCATCGATACAAAAGAGTTCTTTAATCATCCGTTTCCTAAGAAAATAGTCATGATGAAAGATTAATGAAAAATTGTTTATTTAATTTCATAAAATAGTTTAAAACGAAAAAAAAAATCAAGGGCAGACTATTATGGGATACACATAAAAAAATTATTCGTATAGTAAAACGCCGATTGAAAAGTTTTAGACACTTTTAAGTCTAATTTGAATGAAGTAATAAAAGTACTCTATGGACAGTTTCCTTTTTCTACTATTATGGACAGTTATTTTATTTGTTGGAATGTGACCAAAAATCACTCTGCATTTTATAGTTCATGCCATAGTTTACTTTAGCTTGTATTAAATAACTAAATTTGAATAAATATTCCCTTCAGTCATTTGACAATCCTTGTCGGCAGAAATTTTTGCAAGCTTCCTATGTATATATAGTTAAAGTGAAACAAAGAAATTATAACACATTCAATAGATATATGCAATTCGTTTTGTTTAACATTATTTCTCAAATTCTACTTCGAGGAATAGTTCTAAATAATATATAAAGTTTTTTACTCTTAATTTATTTTGTTTCAGTTCAGTTCATAATTTTATCTTATCCAGTACAAATTTTCTTCAATTAAACGAAATTCTTATAAGTACCGTAATGTTCAAGAAACCTTCAGCAGATTTTTTTCAGTTCAAAAAATCGCATTTTTTGTAAACGTATTAAAAGTATCGGGAATGTTAGGTTATATTATAGATATCAATAATCATGAAAAATATATCGGTATTTATTATCACCTGTCTGAATATTTATGCTTATAGAATTAATGTAAAAAAGTGATCATGACCTTATTTTCACTGAACATATCCTCCAATACAATTAAGTTCGATTTTCACTCAAATGTAATATGAATATAATTTGGAAGAGATAATTGTGATTGAGATAGTAAAAAATGAGATGGTAAAATTGTGACTCTATTTGATTATATATGCTGACAATTCATTCCACTCTAATCGCATGGAATAAGAGAATTAAGCAGATTTGTTTAATAGTCAATTAAATAGACATTGGAAATAATAAGTTGCGGAAATTTTGTGAATCTCATCGGAAATCAATTCAATATCGAATTTGACTTTGGAATTTTACTATGTATGCTGACAATTCCTCTTGATATAGGAGAACTCTAAGCATATAGCATTGATATGGAATAACAGCTTTTAGTAATTTTGTTTAATAGTCAATTAAACAGACATTGGAAATCTTGTGTAATCTTCTATTATCGGAAGTCAATTCAATATCGCATTTGACTTAATTTGATTTTTATCCTAGCTTTGCATGCCACCTTGATCCATCAACAGATTGATAAAAAATATTGATTAAATTTAATTTAAATTAAATGTCTTATGCAAAACCTGGTGTTTAAAACTCATCAAATTTCTTCAGTAACAAATTCCAAATTCGTTTTATTTTATTAAACCTATACCTTTACTATTCATTGTGTATTTAATGTACTTTCCTAATAATTTTATATTCTCTGGTCACAAAATAGCATTAAACACTTCAAATTGAATATCGTCTTCATGGTAATTAATTTAATGTTCTGCTTCCTTAGTTAGACTGCGGAAATATTAAGGAGAAAATTTATTGTTTAGTTTTTGTCAAGAAAGAAATCATATGATTAAATATTTAATCAAATAAAGGTTTGAAATTCATCAAAATGCTGAATTTTTCTCGAGGAAAAATATTTAAGATATTTTCCAAAACTCTCTAGAGAATTTTCAATACAAAAAAAATGTATACCATTACTAAGCCATTTTTATTATTTTATCATGGAAACAAAGATCTTTGAAAAATTTTTATTTCAAGAGTTTTTGCAGAAAAAGCAAAAAAATTATATTAATGTATTATTAATTAAAATTTCAGTAAGTCTCAAGCAGATGCACATTTCTATTCTATAAAATATGTCAGTACAAATTCTATAGTTCTAGGTCAGACGGTATATCCTGCATAGGGTAATTCCTTTATTATTAGGAGTTGAGAAAAAAAATTCCTCAACATTGTCCACAGATTAGTTTTTTTGCTACTGAATGCTACCTTGTTTTGTTACAAATTAAATATCATTAATTTTAAACTATGAGTATCGCTTCAAAGCGTCTGCATATTAATGGTAAATTTTATGTTCTTAAAATTATGTTCTTTAAACGTTTATACCTCAAAGCACGAGATATGAAGAAAATCCGTGCAGTGCCATTAAATGCATTAACAAAATTTTCAAATATATTTCATTGTGATTAATTAATGATTTAGATTAAAAAAATTATTTAAATTTGTTGTATTTTTAGAAAGATTCTGAAAAAAAAATTATGCTACCTAAACAAGGAACTGTCCAATAAATAGATGATTTTCAATTATTATTTATAATCACATGTATTAATGAATAATATAATGGATGATTTCTATGGTTAATTAATAAAACAAACTAGTTTGGTTAGAAAAGATTTTAGAAATACATGATCGACGTTGGAATGCTGTTTAAAGGCTTATAATACTATTTTAAGAATGAAGGCTTGTTATGGTAAGACAAGTGCTGTCTAATTAACATGCTGTAACATGTTATATCACAATTTGCGGCTATCTCTAGAGCTACCTCCATCGTCATTAGTATCTATTAGTTAATGGTTTAAAATTATAGATTCCGTTAATTTGATAAATAAGTTATTTTTAAAAATATTAAATTAACATTTGCAAAAATTACTTCAACGCCAACCTCTACTAAATATTTTACTTCATTATTTTATATTTTTTCTATTAAAATAAGAAAAGGAAATTTACGAAGAAAATTAAGATCAGGAATTATTTTCCTTTCTTCTTAATTTCTTTCTCACCAAATGATGTCCCAAATAAAGCACGGACTAAATATTTGTTATGTTTATTAAAATGTTTTGTAGCATTTGAGATAACAAAACACAGAAATCGAAGGAAAATATTTATTTTCTATCTCTATACAATAAATCATTATATGAATTCTTGTAAAATACAAAAATAAAATATGCTATTAAAATTTTTTAAAAATAATTGATAATTATTAGAAATTGAATTATTACAAATTTCGAATTTATTTGAAATTATTTTTATTATTATAAACATTATTCGTATGCAAATCACTATTATTCGAAATATGTTTTTTTTTTAAATTTTTTAACGTAATGAGGAATTATTTATCTAATGAATATAATATATTTTAATTGTTCATTCTTTTTTGTACCTAATATTGGCTTTTATATTATAATATTTTATACTCTTCAGGCAACTTTCTTTTGAAAATTCTCCTGTATTCCCTGCATCCACTTTATGCCTATTTAATCTTTATGTATCATACAATTATCTAAACCCGTTTAATTTTTATTCAAATAAATGTAGAATGTGTTGAGGACATCCTACGTTTTAGAAATATATTTAACATTAAATAAACAAATGGAAAATGTAAATAACTTAATTTTAATTCTCTGTTTTCATGATATAATTTGAAAAATGACTGATGTCACATTAAATAATGAATATCTGAAAAGTAAAACTTCACAGAAAATAAGAAATCTTGTCACTGAAAATGTATATTATTACTTTATTTTGTTTAGTTAATTCTAAAAGAGAATAAAATTAACAAAGGCTTGAAATATGTTAAAATTGTTTATTGAATTTTTTGTAATTCAGTTTTCGATTTATTATTTAAAGAATTATTTTAAATTGTTTATATCTTATTTATCTTATATATATTCATATCTTCTTTTGGATGAAAAAATTATAACAATACAGCTAATATGAATATTTAAATAAAAAAATCCTTCAAAAATAAATTTGTTTTCTTAATATTTATTTCATGAAATATTTGAAATAATTATTTTATATTGAAATAAACTTTAAAGCTTTTGTGTCAAAGAGAATTTTACTTAGAAATTTATCAAATATACTACAAATGCTTAAATACAATTTAAAAAGCCCCTAACAATGATGATACATAGATATTTAAGATAACATTTACAGTCACATCTTCTGAACTTTTTATTTTGTGCGTAATGAATATTTAAAGAACTCTTATCGAAAAGAAATTAACATTTTCATTTAGAATTAAATTCAGGGCTTTTGTAAGCAAAGCATTACAGGAACCAACATTCCAAAAAACTTAAAACAGAATTGGCCGTCTCTTGTAATATTTCAAATGAGAGTATAAACTTTTTACAATGTCTCAGGAGATTGTGTGGTATTCTTTTTAACTAATATTAAAATATGCATGATTTAATTTATTAGAATGGATATTCTAAGAAACATTTTGAATACATCTTTCAACTTAGGTATAAATTATTTCTAAAATTATAGTTTAAAAAATAATTTTGTAAAGTAATCTCATGAGCAGTATTGAAAAATATTAATTTATTTGGTGTAATTACAGAGGCATCGTTGAAAAGAGCATCTTAGATTAATATTCTCTACTAATAAAAAAATTGTTCTTTATAATTGAAATGCTTATTTAGAAGATTATTGAAATTTAGTTCAAGTTTCAAATGGTTAAAAAAATATTAAAATCATGTTGTTATATACTCATTACTAATTACGATCTTCCGCTACAAATGTGATTATTCTATACATTATTATTTCATTATCAAATACGGAATTTGCATCACTGTAGCAATCTGCTTTTAATAATCATCAGATGTCATCATTTGAGCCTTCTTGTTCAAATATTATAACAATATATTCAATGAATTTTAACTAATTAATTTCAGTAAATTTATTTAATTAATTAAATTTATTAATTAATAGTATAAATATGAAATGTATTTTAATTTTATTCAATAGTTCATTGTTTAAATAATATTTATTATTTATGCTTTTAAAGTTTAAAACTTTGAAAAGTGAGGTGAAATTATATGAAAAAAATTATTAGTATAATTTAATGTATAAAAATTAAAGCTGTATTTTAACTAAAGTGATCAATTTGAATCCTTTCAATTAACAATTATATTCAGATTTCTAATGCAAGTATAAAATCTAAGTGCAGTACCATTTGAAATATAAAAAAGTCTGCAATCAGTGTCAAAGAATCTCTATATATCTCCAATTATAGTAAAGAATTGCAATTTTAAAATAATTTCCAAAAAAATAAAATTATTTTTTGTTTATTCTATGACATTAGTTTCCAAAAATATTTTATTCACAAACTGAAAAATATCAGTATTGATAATTTACCATAGAAATAAAAAAAAATATTATACATTAAATTTGCTAGGAATAAATTCCTACTTTTTATGTTTTATTCTGGATGGAACTATGTCAGTATTTGAAGTTATTATTGGAAGCTTACAACTTTCAAACATTTTTATTAATTCCAAGAAAGAATGTATGCATTTCAAATGATATATTACTCCCTTTGAACTGATTCATTTTGCAAATATTTTTAATTTGATGTGGTATTTTTACATTAAAAATGTGTCTCACCATCTTTTTATTCTTTTAGTAAATATATAAGAATTGAAATAGCTTTTAAAATAAGTTAATTCATGTTTTAAACCCGAGTAATAGACAGTGTCATGATTTAAATTGATACTCTATTAATTTTGAAAATTTTACAAACAAGATGTTTAAGAGGAATGCATGTTACTCTCTTTATTTTTTAAAAAATACATCACATGTTAATGACTTATTAAAACATACTGCATTAAAAATGCTAAATTATTTTTCCTAATATAAATTCTATGTACATATTTTACATTTTTCTTAATTTGAATAATTTATATATTTTAATGCAAGTATATAATTCAAAAATTCCATTTATTTTCTGATATAAATATTTTGTATAATTAATGTATAAAAATTCCTTATTAATATCAAGGATAATTAATGAAGCTTATTCATAATTAAATTTCATAGAAACAAAAGTACCATTAATATGTTTCATACTTTGTTAAGTATAATTTATTAAGTAAATAAATCTGATTGTTTTGACCTATCAATAAAATAAAATTTTATATTGTTGAGCTGTCTAATACATTCCAAAATGGAATTTACTGTTATTCTTCAATTTGCAAATATTTAATTTTGCAATAATTTTTGAAACTTTTATGAAAAAAATATATAATCTAGGAGACTCGTAAAAATATATAATGTTTTTCCAATTTATAGATACAAATTCAATAATCATCTGAATATTTTAAAATTTAATTCAGTAGAATAAATTATATTTAAGTAAATTATCATGCTTAATCAGTTTTATATTCAGCAGTAATTTAATGAAATGTTATAAAAATATTTAGCTTCAATTATTTGTTTTAACAATTGAATTAACTATCCACTACATCTATTGAATTTAGAGATAAATTGAAACCTGGTACATGAAAAAAAATAAAAGGGTAATTTTCATATGCTCGATTATATAAATATTGCTACAAAATATAAAAAGGAAGAAATTTTATTTGTTTATTAAAAATAAAATAAAATAACGATAATTTCTCCCATTTTCATTTTATGTATAAAAACTTTTCAAATAATTCAGTTCTTTCACAAAAATTTCCTTTGTTTGAAAAATCCTAAAGGTCAGGAACAATTTCAAATCGAAAATGAAAAGCTGATTGATTTACCAAAAAAAAAAAGTATTTTCTCCATCAATTTCTGTAAATGCAAACGTGATTGGAAACTGAGATAATGGATTGGTTATTTCTAAATGCAGTTGTTGCTTCTCCAGTGCAGTAAACATCAGTTCTCATGAATAAATTTAAACTTTTCTTGAAAATGCGATTTAGAAATATTTTTATGTGTGTGCTTCCAAACACTAGACGGAATACTAGAATTACTAGCCAATTACCAAATGCTTCATCGAAACTTAAAAAAATATTTATGAAATATAATTTTATAATCAATAATTTTTGTTCTCAAACATTTTCATGCTTTTAGAAAATTGTACTAAACGTTCGTTAAAGCAAAGTTTTATTAATGCAATTTAAGATTTATTTATGAAAATTCTTTAATTCATACATCGCTCAGTGGTATAGCGACTAGGAGAAAAGGAGTTGAGTTGTCCTGGGTGTAATTTGTTATACAGCACCATTGAAACAACCCATTAGAATGTATGTATATGCCAATTTTAAGACCAAATGCAATGAAAGGACGAAAACCTAATGCCATATCTCTATGCCATTTACAAATGATATCATATGTACAACTAATGATCACTCCACTGAAAATTTTGAACAAATTAATACGTTACTGGCAATTTTAGAGAGATGCAATTGATTATGTAACATATGTTTAACAGAAAAAAATCAATAAAAAAGCATTTTTTTATCGGAATGTGATTCGGATATAGGATATAAAACCTGGTAGTTGCACAATAGAATATTAATTTTCGATGATTAATGAAATCGACTTCTCGTGTAAAAATGGATAAATTGATGAATAGGGTCTAAACTTAACAATTTCCTTAACTTTCAAAATGTTTCTCATTTTTTTATAGAAATAATAATAACATATGCTACCAGCAATAAAGTCATTAATTTTTAATCACGCCGTTTATAATGAATTCGAGAATGTTACTGGTTTTCGCTGTTTCTATCTTTTGAATAAAGTTTCGAATTATTCCTGACAGATAACTCAAACCCAACACATTCTCCTACACGAAAATTAGGACTTTCTTAAAGAAATTTTAAATTGCCATTTTATTTTCATAAAAATTCTTAGAAATTTATTGCATCACTATCGAAATTCAATATAAAAATTGGGTTTTCCCTCTAAATAAGCTGTTTAGTATTAAGGAACAAATCCTAATAATGATATTTTACAATTTCGCCCTTCCTATAAGTCTGTTCTAATGAAAAAAATAATTGTGATGCTCTCTAAATTCAATAACTTCATTATTTTATGATTATCCGCTCGGTTAACAAAAACCTTGATGTATAGGAATACATATAATTCAACATCTTGTAGCTGGTTTGGTTTCGAGGATTCTTTTTAGTGCAAGACACATCTTCGGCGAAATGAGTAATGCATATACTTGAAAAGACTATATGCGATGGACATTTCATAGATTTCATTGTGCATGTCACTTGAATTTAGCGGAGAGTGTATACAGGGATGAGAATTCGAAATTTCTCGAAATAGACTTTCAAACTTGTATTGTGGGTAAAAGAGGTTGGTCAGGCATAAACAGGATCGTTTTGATAAAGTTAATTATCGATTCAAAATCTTTTAAATATCTTCACGTCTAAATGAAAAACAAGATAAAACATAGAATTATACTTTTGCACTGAGATTTCAAAGTAAAAGTTTTTCCGAAACAGATAATGTTATAATATTTTTAATTATGTATTTTTCAATGTTTTAACAAAATTTTTGCCGAATAGTTTATGCTAAATATATTTTTAAAAATTCGACCTACAATATATATTTTATTCATTTAAGAAATATGACAAAGCATTTTGTTCCCTAGATTGGTAATTGAATTCTATAATAAGTATTCTCAATGTATAGCATTTAAATTTTAAATCCAAAAAAATTATTTATTGATTTTTTTATAAATTGTATTAATTTTTATAAAACCTGAATACACCTTACTTTACAATTCATATTTTAATGTAATAAATGCCCTTTCCTTCACTAGGATTACAATATCGCTACTATACATCCATGAAAGCGAATTCGTGTAAATCAGCAGAATCTCAGTTTTAATATGGCCTTCCCTTCATGAAATATCATGAATCAATGAAATGTAACGAATTTAAAATTATAGGCTTCCTGATAAGTGATTATTGATTTCCCTGTCTTTTCAGAAATTTCTGGCATTCATCACACCATTTATTACAGCGCCATTATTATTGTACAAAGGTATTCCTCCGAAATTTCGTGTAGTTGCACTTATGCTTAGACAGCGGAGTCAAATCCAGAATTAATCTGATTTATTCAGGACTAAACGTTATTCGTAAATCCAGAGCTTTCACCGCATTTTCACTTGAAATTTAGCTAAAAGTTCAAAAGCACTTTACCAGGAAGACGGATTATTATTAGTTCAAACCATCACCACATAAGGAATTTTCATTTTCGATCAAATATAAGAACCATGTATATTTGACCACATTATCGTAATTTTATATACAATTTAAGGAGAGAACATTTATTGAGCAATTTTAAAGACTCCTTAACGTGTGCTTAATAAATGAATGACAGGATTAAAAAAAACACTTGTTCAAATGAAATTACCGAAAACAGTCTTTTACGAAGTGAGATCTTCAAATCAAAGTTATCTTGGAATATCTTATTATTTTATATAGTATTATACATAATAATAATCTCTTAGGAAATAATATTGATTAATAAAAAATTCATGGTTTTGAAATTACTTACATCCTACATTTACTTTTATAAATTCCAAATGGAAATGCACTTCAGTAAAGAAATATAGAAATATCAATACTGCTAACCAAGAAATGATTAGAGTATTTAATTTAAAGAGTAATAGTATAAATTTTAATAGGTAAGAGAAAAATAAAATCTTAGCTTCTTTGGAAATAGTGAATTTGATGATAATAAGAATTAGAATCAGAAAAAAATGTGTACATTTTTCATCTTTGATGAATACACCTTATCAAAAAAGATACTACATTATTTTTATCATATTATTTTAGATTATATTTCATAATAATGACAGACCATTTCGAATAGCTAACTGTTATTCAAAAGTTGTAAATCTAATAAGAGAAGAAAATTAGAGATGCTTATGTAACTTATGTAGAGATGCGTATGTATGAAGTATGTGAGTGTAATACAGAAAAAAATAGACAGTACAGAGCATTTCTTTTATTTTTCAGTTTATTTAAATTTTCTTTTTAAAGCAAAATATCCAAAATTTCCGAGTTTTCTTGCCAAAAGTTATTTCATTCAGCAGTATGCAAATTATTAATTTCATAAATTAATCTGCACAAAATTAGACTTTTAATTTCTTTATTGAGTTTAATCAGTGTTCAAATTTAAAGATATGGCCCCACAGAATTACTAAAATTTAAATTTCTAAACATTCATGTAGGTTATTTAATTCTTTAGATTAATTCTATGCTATACTAGTTACTTACAAGCTGTTGTAATAAGTTTGAAGAGTGAATATATATAACAAACCAACATTTTCAGTAATTATATTAATTTTTAGGCTGTGAAATTGTAAACATAAAATGCATTTTAAAAAAATCACCGTATTTTTTTGAAAATACTGAAAAATGAGAATTAAATGGAATCCTTCTACGAAAAATTACTGTGGGTTCAAATTAAATTAGTGCATATTAGTAATACGAAATAAAAACAAAAGGTAAAATATTACATACAAAGCATATTTTTCATCATTACATGGGTAAAAGGATGCCAGTGAATGTTTTGAAGGATAAGTTTGTATTTTGTGATAACATTAAAAACAGAGTGCCTGCGTCCTGGCATAGGGGTAGGGCGTCTTTCTCGTGATTTGGGCTTCCTGGGTTCAAGTCCCGGTTCGGGTTGGTTGTTCTTCCTCCTATCTGTGAGGTGTGTGAATGTACCCCCCTGTAAAATGGAGTTGTGCAAGCGAATGTGTGTGAGTTTCATCTTCATATGAGTTAGAAGTCAGACTTCTGCTCTTGGGTGCTCAGGGGTCTTTATCCTTTAGAGGTTACGGCAACCCCTTTCCGTGGTAACGCGGACACGACATCATCATTAAAAGCAGAGTTTCAGATATTGTATGAAATTAAATTAGAAAAAATAAAACGAAAAAATTGTTCGGCAATGAAATTGATATTAATGAAAAACAAAATTTTAAAATATTACCAAAAATTATTTTTGCAACATAATAAAGTAATAAGATTTTACTACCATTGACAAGTCACAGCGGTTATCTTTCTAGCGACGAGTCAGCATTTTTTCGCATTCAATTAAAACTTTTCTTTTGTCTATATTTCTATTACATTGATTTCTTTTACATTTTCTTTTCTCTGATTGAAGTTTTGATGACGTAATGAGCTTTTTTCCTTGCATTTTTAAAACATTTTACAACTTCATGAATTAACTTAGCAAAATTTTGAACTGAGTGCATTGTAAAAACTTTTCAGAGAAGCTGTCAAAAAGGTTCGTATGGCAGTTTGTTTGTCATTCTTTGACTTTTGTCATTCTACAGTAAGTTAGAAGAATGAATTTTGAAAAACTTACTTAGTATTTTATGTATATAAAATTTTTTGATAATGAACAAATTCTATATATAGACTGTTTGTATTCTTTTTTTATTCAGCAATTGTTCAAATTCTATCGCAAAATTGCCTGAGGAAATTATTACTTTTAAGAAGCTCATCTACAATCTTAAAATTGCGAATGATTTTAAAGTACTTCATCTCATTGCAAAGATTCTTATGGGCTGTTCCTGTACAGACCCCAAAAAAGGGTCAAAAGCAGACTTTAATATTTTTCAGCTCCAAATAATTATTCCGATAGATTGATAGTTGAATATAAATAAAGGAAATAAAAAATACTTATTAATAAAATATAATTAAAAATTTTGGATTATTAAAAGTGTGGGAGAATAAATAACTTAGTAACTCCCTGCATGCTTATTTATTTCAATCCTATGAATTTTATTTCCAGCCGTCATTTAGTAAATTGTTATAACCACACTTTTTTACCTCAACCTGCCTAAATAAAGGCATTTGAATTAAACTTGAAAGACTGGACCACCCCGACAAGATTTGTGAGAACTAAGTTTGCGCCCTAAGAGCTATCACCGGCCATGGTACAACCCTTCGCTAGGGAAGCACATCCCGTCATTGGAAGGAAGTAATCATTTCCCACCATTTCTAGTGTGAACCAATCATTATGCCGGAAGCTTTTCCCTCTCATATTGGGTTGTTCGGAAAGTAATTTCGTTTTTTTCACGACAGAGGATTTAATTGTATTTTTTTTGCACCCAACTTCACATTTAAGCCGTATAATTTTTATATGCTTTGAGAGCTCATATAGCAAGGCTTGTGTGTGAAAAATTCCAATTAATTCTACGCAATAGTTTTTGGTTGGTGCCCTTTTAAATATGGAGAGCGATAAGCTGCATTTTCGACATATCTTACTGTTTTACTACAGAAAGAGTAAAAATGCTGTTCAAGCCAGAAAGAAATTGACCGATGTGTATGGAGAAGGTGTGTTGACAGTACGCCTGTGCCAGAACTGGTTCGCTAAATTTTTTAGACGGGAAAACCTTCACCTCAATTGAGGAGGTCAAAAACCACCTCGATCAGTTTTTTTGGCAGCAAAGACCAAAAATTTTATAAGCATGGAATTATGCTACTACCAGAAAGATGGCAAAAGGTGTTGGACCAGAACGGCCAATATATAATTTAATAAAGTATTTGTTTATTATACGAAAACTGTCTTTCATTTCCACAAAAAAACGAATTTACTTTCCGAACAACCCAATATAAAGTCTTTTGTCTTTTCCTAGGTGGGAGAGTAAATTGTTATAAAGTAAAATAAGGAATGCAGGAAAAATGGAGATATTTAGTTTAATTATAGTAGAAATAGATTTTTTGAAGTTATACTTTTAATAATAACTAATTGGAAACTCATTATTTCTTTGTTAAATGGCATTTACCTTAAACAAAAATTCTAGGCAGAATTTTATTAACTTTTGCTTAAATCATCCAGATTTAATTAAGGAGGGCGTTATTTAAGTTAACCCAATCGAGAATTTGATACAACATACCCATAACTTCGATCCACGAAACACAACCGCTGGAAGAATAAAATAATACTTGTTGTTGAAAAAATATTATTTAAACTAAAACGAATGAAACAATTTTATCATATAAATCTACGTTCTATATAATTAAATAACTACAACAATAGAAATTTTCGATGAGTGATATGGTCTTATTTTAAGGAGTTTGTAATGAGCTATGATTACCTTTTCTTGAGGTGGGGTTCAAAATATTTGAGAAATTTTCAGAAAGATTTCAGCTGTTATGTAATTAGGATCGATGAAATGGGAATATTTTATTTCATGATATAATGAGACTTACTGATTCTGAAACGTATATTTCAAATTCAAACCATGATGCAATAATAGAATAATTAAATTTCAGTTGAAACAGAAATTCGATTAGTAATCATAATTTCGATGTGATTTAACATATACCTTCAGATTATTAAATTAAGTATCAGATGTAAGCGAAGAAACAATACTAGAATATTTAAATCACCATTCCAACAAATAAATTATATTTCAAGATTTTCATTAAAAATGCAACATTTCCCACCCGTACTCAGTAGCAAGCGCAACACCTATTTCACACATGAAATGAAAACCCGGTATCACAGTTTCAGTTAATTCTGTTTCGTTACGCAACGCAATCTGATATACTTTATTACGTTGGCATTTCTCTCTTGGTGTGGCAGAGCAGGGTATATATTCGCGTCGGCACCAGAGAGGGGAGGGACAGTTGAACGAGGCAGACAGAACACTTTGGCTTGGTGATTACTCGTTCGCTAGTTTACTCTCGTCCGGCACATCACCCGCATTAATTACATTAATGCGCGCCGGTCGAAAAGTCACCTCAACTGGTGGTGACGATGCCTTACTTCTGGAGGCAAGGAAATTTCATTCATATAAGAGATGAGAGATGAAACGAGATTCTGAAATTCCTCCAGCAAATTAAATTACACTGTGTGTTGAAATATTAATAAATGAATCATAGATTTTATAATAAGTTTCATTTATTATTTCAAAAGAAGTTAAGAAGAGATAGCAAGTATAAATTCATAGAGTTGTTTGATTATGATAACCAAAAGATTTTCATAAGAATAGTATTAATTTATTTGTTAAAAGGTCATCATCATCTTTAGAACAGATATAAGAGAAAATTGATTTGATATATTCGTTTTATTTGTATGCGCTAACAACAAAATTGATGAAATAATTGAACTTTTAATTATTTATGGAGTAATCTTGTTTTATTTCCATATATATCCACAAAATTAACAGGAAGATCAAAAATTTATTTAACAATATAAATATCAGCTTTGAGTGATGATTGAGAATTGGGTAGATATCAGAAACTTCATTGAGGAGAAATATGATTGTTAATAAGCTAAATTTTAAACATAATTTTTTAATTAGTTTATTTCCAAATGGTTGAATTGTCTTAGAATAAATTTATAAAAGTTTTTAGTTTTAATACAGGAACAGGCAAATTTATGAAAGCTTTTATTTTATAACAAAAACATATTCATTCAAATTTCGATAAAAAAAAATTGGCAGAAGCTTTTCATTATTACAAATGATATTAATAGAATACTTTTTTTTATTATCCTTGCTGATCAATTGCAATTCTAAACAAAACATACACACATACACACACACACACACACACACACACACACACACACACACACA
>JAPMOR010010328.1:46706-76799 GCA_026543865.1 Argiope aurantia | reverse complement strand
GAAGAGTAGAGAGATACTGTTATATACTTTAATTCTTGCTACTGGTTATTAAAAGAATAGAATAACTATAATTTAATCTTCTAGGAAGCTGCATCATTTAATCTTTTGAGGTAGCAATAATAACTTATCTATTATACAGTTTAATCATCAGTTGGATCTATGATTGTTATTGTACAAACTTCTATGAACAAATTTTATTTTGAATATTTAATGAGTCTTGAATTTTTAATGAGTTATTTGAAGTTTTAATGAGTCCGCACTCAGAAAAATTCCTTAAATACAAGATACCTAATTCATTACGACCTAATGTTCCCGCAGTGATTTAAAACAAATATTTCACGACTCAAATTAACGCGCACTTCTAGACGAAATTCAATTGCTCATTATCGAATTTGCAAAAGACCCTTTTGAAGTTTCTAAAGTAATAGTTGAATTTATTGTATTTCGTAAAGATTTAATTATTACAAAATAAAAATTACTTTTGTCGTGTTATTGGAATTAATGGAAGTTTTATATTGATAAAGACGCACTTTCTAAAGCACGCCACAAGTATTAAATATCTGATTTAAAATCATTGTTCGGAAGATTAAATCACTAATTATTTTAAATACTCTTCTAAAACAAATATATTTTCATATTGATTCAATGTTGATAATTATCAAATGCTGCAGTAATTAAATTTCTCTGCATACATTTATTGAATTATATTAAATTATCATGATGTAATTTTAACGCAAATGCATGTGCATAGTATTGAAAAAGTATAAAAAGTTTGGAGTCATAGTGAATTGAGATTTTCAAAGTGCTATGCTATGTCTTAAAGCAAAATCGTTTACCAAGTTACTAACATGTTGTTGAAACAACAAGAAAAAATGTATGGGGTTTTTTAAATCACTGTGATTTTTTTCTCGAAATGATTATAATTAAGAGCTCAGGTGCTGTTTTTAATTATAACTCCGAGTACGTAGCGCCAACAGAAATTAACTTCTAATAAGTTCAAAAAATTTACACTAAATTCTGTATATTTCCTAAAACTCTAATTTGATTTCAGAGTATATTGCAGAATATACACAAACCTTAAAACTTCGATAAGTATCAAAAGATTGCTATTTGCTTTTAATTTTGAATATAATAGACCTTGCTAATCATTAGTAAGTAATATTAAAGAATTTCTGTGTTGGTTTCTTAAGAATTATTTTTATTAATTTTTCTTCAGAATTCTATTCTGAGTTTATGATGTAGTAATGGAAATGATTTGGGTTTTGTGCTTTAGCTCTCAGATTTTATCACTATTTATGTAGATTTGGCGCTTGTAAGCCCTACATTTGTATAATGTGGAAGTTTGCATAATGGATTGAATAACAATTTGGGGGTCCGAGGCTCAAATTTGTCTTCTAAATAGGAGACAAAAATCTTAAGTTCTATAAAAAAATACATTCTCTTTCTAAAAAAAATGAGATTAATTCTTCAATATATTTTGCAGATTATCTGAATTAGAATTATTGCCGGATGCTGCAGTTTTCATGGACTAATGTATTTCTCATAACCTTGAAATATTTTCTACTATTACAATAATGGAGATAATAATTGTTGACTTCGTTGCAAAAAATAAATAAATGATTTGCATACTTAACACATAAATAGTGGAAAAAAAATTCTTAACTGGTGAACCAATGTTATTAAACTAAAATATTCATTTGAGATGTCTAAAGGATGTACAGCTATTATATAGGTTCATGTAATTCAAAATAAAGTGTGTGGAGAATATGCATATGTAAATGAAAGTCTTTTATAAGGTGGGAAGTAAAGTTCCTCAACGTGAATGAAGGATATTCATGATTCAACAATTCCAGGGGCGATAAAACCGGATTTTTTATGACTTATAACTCAATCAAAAACTTTTTTATAGAAATGAAAATTGTTTGAGAAAAAGTAAGATGAGGACTAAGGTCAATGCTCATGAAATGACAATTTGAAGCTCTATGTAATATGAAGGGCTTCAAAACTGAGACGTTTTAAAACAGAAAGACTTCATCGACAAAATACACAGCATACAAAAAAAAATACTTTCGCCCGATTTATAGATTTTTTGGTGTTTTTAGATAAGTCTAGGAAGACACAAAAAAAGAGAAAAATTCTTTTGCTTACTGGTAAGTATCATGCATACTCTCTTATTAACAATAAATGTCCCAGTCAATGTTGTGTTTTTTTCTGCAAATTACCCGTGCATTTCAACCAGTAGATTTAGCATCAATCTCTTAGAAAAAAATCAATAGCACAAATTTGCTTATGAGAAAAATTATAGCATCGTCAGCCAAAAATTCAGAGCAACAATGCAAAGCTAATGTTTTTTAAAACCTGTATTTTATGAGATAATCTTAGGACTAAGTTTCTGAAAATACAACTGAAAAATATTTTCAGATAGATAGAATTCCAGGCCAACAAGTGGAATGTGATGAAAATGAAGTTATATTTCCATTTAACCCTTCAGAAGTCCTATGGAAAAAAACCTCTCCTGGTATAGACTTACAATAATGATAACGGACTGTTTATAATGTGTAACCGAAGTTAATGAAATCATTGATTCATTGGAAGCAATGAATAGCAATTCTAAAGCAAAAATCTATAATGAAACTCCCATTAAAACTGTTAGTTTTTTCCGATGCTTTACACGGCCTGGAAAACTCTGTGAAAACAGACCTAATGCAGCAGGATGCAAATGGTGCAATGTTTTTGTCACTTCATAAAGTCGAAAAAGAAATTTTCTGAGTCAGGAATCAAGGAAGCTGTTAAAAATTACACAATAAATAATTAAAAATTTCAAATTAGCTAGTTCATAATCATTTGCTGTATTTTTAGCAACTGAGTAAAACGTGCACAATTTCTAATTATGGATATAAATGTAGTAGTAGGTTATTATTATGTCTGTTACATAAGAACAGTGTAGAAAGTTTTTTTTCTTTGATTCAGATATTGCGAATAAGTTCAAATTTAACGAATGAAATTTTCGGATTAATTTATAAAATGAATTTCTTAAATCTGAATAAGATTGTAATTGAATATGTTTAGGAAAGTAAAAGTCAGAGACTTTAATTCTGAATTTGTTATAGATTCATCAAACGATTTGGTCTAATGCTTTTGAAATATGCTGTGAATCAAATATTCTCTTTAAGTAGTAGAATAGAAATTTTTAGTCGGTATTATCGGATGAGGAGTTACCCTCGCACAATGGACGAATGAGGTTCGTGCCAAAATAATTATTGTAAAGTTTTAAATATGGAAATTCATCTACTTTTATCTCAAAAAGTGTTTCAGTTTCACAGATCATATTGCAGAAAATATATTTAGAAATCTTTATTCTGAATAAGAAAATATTTATGTATATTTTATACTTATAAATTAATTTTCACTTTCTAAATGAAATTCATAATCCAATCTTATCTTTAATAATATACACAAATTCAGATTCCTACCAACATCCTCTCAATATGTAGTATTAACAATTATGCTTTATTTTAAAATCTTTAGAATCTATCATAGTTACACAAAAAACAAATGATTATAAAATAAACATATAATATAAAAAAGAAATGGCAAAATAAAATACAAAATAAAGTTTAAAAAATGGAAAGATGGTTACAAACATTAAATTTTGTTGCATTAGCAAAAGTTCGAAATAAATATATCTATCAAATATAGGTTGTCCTATTTTACAAATAAAATTTATTGACTAGATATATTAGAAATAAAATTACATCCTTATAATAGTTGAAAAATAAAATTAATCTTAAAAAACACACCCCCAATTTTTAAATAACACCTTAGAAAGAAGTGTCAGAAACTCATGCAATCAAATAACTGATGTGCCTATTTCAAAGAGAGAGAGAGAGAGGCCATGAAAAAGTTTTGACGGCCTGAGCAGAATTCCAATTGCCTCAAGAAGTTGACCACGAAAGGTATGTTACTTTTCGTAAATCAGCAGAGTAAAGTATTTCTCAAAGGCACAGTTATTCCTAGATCTGAAGTTTGCTTTTCTGACACCTCTACAAACATTGACACCGAAGTCAGCAATAGGAATGGAGTTCCCTTCTTTTATTGAATGTCAATAAAGTGGGAGCACGTCGGGATCCTAAAATGCGGAATTTGAATAATTAACTTTTCTGGTAAGAAATTTTCAATTTTACCGAGAATTCAAACAGAAAGTAAACATAAAAGCAAATATCTTGCTTCAATGAATAAATTCATGAAATCCTTCAAGATTCCTGCTAAAGTGAAAGGCTTATAACAATCAATTTAATCAAAAATTGCAGAAATTTTGCATCACTTAGTTTTGTACAAATACATGCAGATTTATTATAAATAAGAACGGCTAACTAACTATAATATGACCAAAGCTATATGGCGACTTTTATTATCGCCAAATTAATTTTTATTATAATTTCTAAAGAAAGTTGTTATTCTCTTACTAATACTGCAATTTATGGAAAATAGAAAAATATCAAAAATAAAATTAAAAAAATGATGGGGGGGATGGTTGTACTTCAAATAAGTTCAAGTTAATAATATAAAATTTCTTGATAAGTTAAATAGATTATTTAAATATCATTTTTTTAATGTCAAACAGTCATCTCTACACGCTCAAAATATCAGTGAAGAATAGTATATATAGAAAATAGGTAAACAATATGAAAGTAAATATTCCAGATAAATTATAAAAGATAAATGAGCACGAACCTATTTATAAGATTTTATTCGTTAGAATGATAGACTTTAATAAAAGCAAAAGTAAAAGATTAAAAACTTTGATTTTCATTGAAATTTTGCTTCCAGAACTGTAACTTCCTTCCTGTAATCATATAGAAATTTCACAATCAAAAATAAGTTCTGATGTAAAAAAAATATCTACTATAATAAAAACTAATTTCATTTTTATTTTTTAAAATGTTTAAAGCAATTAATTATAAGATTCAATTTTTCATCCCGAAGACGTGCAAGTGATGAAATTGAGCATATACCGACAGAGATGAAAAAATGAAAGATTTTACTCTCTATTTAGAAATTAAGTGCATCACAATTTTTTTTCAAAACTGAATACTTCAAATGTCCTTTAATTTAGAAATTCATAATCGAGTGGTTTCTTCTGAAAAGTACTGATATGATAGATAAATTAGATCTGAAATAATGAGTCAATTTTCTTATTTTCAATGAAAAAATAAAAGCTATTTCTACAAAGAGATGGGAAATGAATTTGTAAGGGAAAATGTTAACACACAACACATTAAAAGATGGCAGATGAAAGCCATAATCTGAATAACACTATTCGGAATGTATGAAACGATATATAAAACGTGGTGATTTTTTAAATGATAAATTCGCTTGATAATTTGTTTTGCAGTTTTAAAATCTCTATATATAATTACTTTAATGCTTTTAGAGTTGCAATAATCAAATGAAGATAATGTTTCTCTATGAAAATTCCTTTAAGGTCTATGTACACACTTAAAACTTCGAAAATCGTTCAAAATATCGATTTTTTTATTGCTTAATAATGTTCTCTGATCCTTTAGCTTTCAAACGATACAAAGATGTTGTCAATATTCGAAATATTTTTCGTGTTATAATTATTTTTCTTAAGGTGCTTTCATTAAAAACTCTAGTTACAGTTTTTTTAAAACTAATTTTATGAAGAATGATATTTTCCCATTATGTTGCTTCATTCAAACAATCATAACTCAACAAGAAATTAACCAAATACAATTATTTATATATCATAATAATCTGTATGAAACAGTGGATGTATTTTGCCTCAATCAAAGTTATATTTATAGAAATAAATTTTTAATAGCTATGTTAAATGTTAAAATTACAGAAAAAATCTCGCTTTTTCTATGCATCGTTGATGAAAAAATTGTTTAAAAAACTATATATTTTTATTACTTGATTGAGGCAGACAACATGAAGACTAATAGTAGGCATAATTTCCAACTAGAATTGTGTATCTGTCCCAATTATAATTTAAGATATCATGTTTCAAAAAATATGTTAATTAGCTCATTAAATATTATTTAATTAATTAATAGTATAATATGGTTTTTTTCTCACTGAAATGAGTTTAAACATATATTAATGACCTACGGTGAAAAAACTGGATTTTTAAGTTAAAATTTAAAAAAAAATATTCTAGTGTGCACGTACACCTTAATGATCACATGTGAATTTTTTTTAAAAAAATCAGTGCATAATAAGGAGTTTCATTACGTCAGAGCTGATTAACATATTTATTGTTGTATTTGCTTATGATTAAATAAGGAATTTCCACGTATTTATTAGTACCTTTATCATTCAGTTCTGATCCATTAAAGAAAGAATACAACAAAAATAGAAGTCAAAAATAAAGAATTTAATAAATTGTATATTCCAGTTTGTTTTTTAAGCGTTATATTAAAAACTAAATTAAAACTCTTAGCATATATTTCAAAAAAGAATTGTGTTGTAAAGAATGGCTGAAATGTTTACCACATTTGAGTTCATGCTACAATTCATGTATAAGTGCTCTACATGTATTATTAAGTGCACTGAAAGCGGCTGTCCCTATTGTTTATATATATATTTTTAATTTTTTATTATTACATTTTATTGTCTTAAAAGGAATATTAGCAATTCATTAAAATGGAATTAATTCATACGTTTAATTATAATTCATAGATGAAAAAAGAATTCCTTTTTAAGTTGTAGTAACATACGCACTTAAATTTGTTTAATAAATCAAACTGAAAAAAAAATTATTTTATCATTAAAAAAAGTATAGTTAAAATGGATAAATAATATTTAGTAAACGTATAGTAAAAGATATACATTTATGTAATTGAGGAAAAAAATTTGTATTTAAAAAACAGCTAAAAAAATCTTTATTGATTTTTTATAACTTTTATTAGATAAGGAGAAGATATAAGTGTTACTACATACAAAAAAGAAATATTCACTTCATTTGAAATGATTTCATTTGCTACGTAAAAATAAAATTAAAACAAATTTTTCCTTGAAGAAATCACTGAAACTGAAGAAATCAGTTTTCTCCCCAAAAGCAATGTGATTTTTACATTATTATTATTATTACTCATGTTCTTGTATAATTTTGTATGTTTTTATTTTCTTGTATTTGATTGCAAAACAATACAGAAATGAATTTAAAAAAATGATATATTTTTAATGCGCCTCTTTTCAGGATAAAAAGCCGCGTTTCCTGATTCATTATTTTTCAAACTAATTTCAGAATGTTGCATTTTTTCAAAAAAGTGTTTAATTATTTGCTTTATTTTACTTATTTATGAAAAATTAAAAGTCAGTTTGTGATAAAAAAGTGTCCTTTTGAAAATTTCATAAAATGGACTTTGAATAAAAAAAAAAACCCTAATATTTTGCTTTTCCTAAATACAATTTCTTATTTTTTAATGAATTTCTTTCAATATCTAATAGACTTAATGTTCATAAAAAATAAAATATTTACAATTTTTATAAATTAAACAGATATTTATTTTTTAAGAAATATTGCATTGAAAAAATAACTATCCGAATTCTGAATTATACATAGATTTCCAATGCCCCCCTGAATTGTTAAAGAATGCATGGAATTCAAATATTTTTAAACAAATTAAGTTGATTCTGGCCTGACTCATAAATAGTCATAATTAATTTTGAAATATCATTGAAGTTAAAAACAATTTGGCTGTAATTAATTGTGACTTACCCCAATTAAGGGAAGGATAATCTGTGTGTAGTCAAATTTTCTTTCATTTCTATTAAGCCTTTTTCATAATTTTTTTGACTAAAAATTCAGATAATATGCTACTGGAACTTTTATGTCATTTATCATACAATGCAAAGATTGATGCAATCAAGCTTGAAACAATATAATGCTAAGAGTTTTGGGGTTAGATATTAGTTTGAAACATTTCGCTCTTAATTAAGAAAATGTTTATCCGTTATTGATGAACTCTAAGAAACTACATACAGGATTAGCAAGAAATAAGTTACCCAATTCAGAGAGCTATAAAATGCGTTCTATTGATCCAAATGAGATAAAATTTAAACTACCTATTGTTGAGATGATGCGCTTTACATTTATTACAAAATTAATACAAACAATCACCGTTAGGTGACGTTGTAATATACATAAAACCATTTTATATGGTTTATAATTATTAAATAAAGTAAAATTAAAATTGCTCAATATGTCCTCCTTCATTATCAACAATATACTCTAATCGGAGAACCATATTTTCTATAGAACCATATTTTCTATATGTTGAAGTCTACCGGAATATTAGGAATATGACGCCGAATGTTGCCCTTCAGATCTGGGAGAGATGATGGCCTCTGACGGTAGATATTGTCCTTCAAATAACCTGGTGATGTTCGGCGAGAGAGAAGGCGACGCTATTTGGAAATGACGGCAGAAAACTAGTGCTACTGTGAAATGCTGTATTAGCAATCGCTTTACACAATGATCAATATGAGGTGATGCACCATCCTGCATGAAAATGATGTCTTGAAGGCATCCACACTATAGAAGAGTTGGGAAAATCACTCAGCATATCATGGCACTGTTGTCCTATGACGGCACATGTTTGGATTTCATTTGAAGTTATCTCTTCAAAGAAATACGGTCCACTAATAAAGATAGCTGTAAAACCATACCATGCTATCACTTTTTCAGGATGCAAGGGTTTTGCTGGATAACGTGTGGGTTTTCCTCTGCCCAAATTCTACAGTTGTGAGTGTTAACTTGCACATTGAGTCAAAAGTGGTCTCATTATTCCCCAGAATGTTCCATGGCCAAGTTGTGTCAACCATCATTCGAGCAAGGAACTAAAGTGCAAAAGTTTAACGGTCCTCTAAGTCCCCCTCCTGCAGCAGGTTCACAGACTTGATTTTGTGTGGATAAAAATGC
Organism: Argiope aurantia; assembly: GCA_026543865.1. Lineage (NCBI taxonomy): Eukaryota > Metazoa > Arthropoda > Arachnida > Araneae > Araneidae > Argiope > Argiope aurantia. The sequence continues at coordinate 67,849 of JAPMOR010010328.1, read as the reverse complement.
AAAATCTGCCGTATGATTTTTTGAACGGTTGAATATGGCATATCCAGAACGAGGGAAGAAACTGACAAACTCACACTATTATGCGGCGACTGACTGCTGGACGCAACATTTTTGAAGTTGGAATGCGAGATTTTTTTTCGTCCTTTACCTGGAAGAATGCAAAGTTGACAAGTTTTTCCAAATTTCTGCATCATTTTCTTATGCTTTCTTCATTATTTCATTCAAAATTCTGCAGGGCACCAGGAGACATTGGACGTCTTCATATCTCCTTCATACGACGAAATTCCTTTAGATCTGCAACGGAGTTTTGTTGGTTCTGGTAGAACAATTTCACCAACAGCGCTTTTTCTTGCAACGTAGACATGAGGATCATAGAAGAAACTAATATTCGGGTAGAATCCATCTTCTTTTTATCCAAATAAAAATGGTAATAGACATGCGCTGTAACGCAAATTATATTCACCATTTTCAATATATGCAAATAAATGCCATTTGTGTTACAGCGCCATCTATTGGTCATTTTTTATTGATTTTTTTATTTAATAAATGTAAAGCACATCATCTCAATAATCTATAGTTCAAATTTATCTTATTTGGACCGATATAACGAATTTTAGAGCCCTCTGAAGTGGGTAACTTATTTCTTGCTAACTGTATATTCAAAATGAATATATATTTTTATTATTAGTTTCCGCGTTTTCTATTATTTTTCTGATATCAGCCAATGCTCTGTGTCTTATATTATCGAGAAACAGGATGAAATTTCATAAACTTCATACCGAATACGAAATGAAACCTGCTCATCTCAGAATATGCAAAGCATCTTTATAGAGAAATACACATATTATATTTTGTTTATTTATTAAAGCAAACTTGGAGGATTTTTCTTCTTGTCTGATTTTATTTACATATCTCAAAGATGCTTTTTATTATGAACTTTTGAAACATTTTTGTTACATTCATTGGTAGCTCAAAATCTAATTTTGATTTAAAATGTACTTGGAAGTCTGAGATGTATGCATTTTTTCTGATATAAAATATTTTGATTTTTATCAATACTTAAATTCATTTATTCATGTAAATTTCATTTTCAAATTTCAAACTGATAAATTAGCTGTATTTAATGTCTTTTGAATCTAGTATTAATAAAATAATATGTATGCCTTAACTAGCTTTAATTAAAACAAGTTTGCATACTGAAAAACTAGCTACAATTAAAACAAGTTTGCATACTCAAAAAATGGTAAACAGTTGAAAACTAACCAAGAAATACAGATAATTTTTTTAATAAAATGTACTAAATGAATCTTGTAATTATAGTAATAAATTGATATGCTAAAATTTATTAAGTTGATTAATATTGTTTCATTTAAAGGGGATAAAAAAAGGAAATGTCATAAAATTTTCGCTGTAGAAAGATGACATAAATATCTACAAATTTGAAAAATCATTTTACAAGCGCCATTTTGCCGTGTGTACTAAGTAAAGTTTGAAAGAGTCAAAATATATTAAGTTCTTCATCCCCTTGTAGCTTTTGTTTTCAGTCTCTTCTTCCAGTAAAATGACAATAGATTTCAGCATCTCAATTGTATTTGCAAGATGGGATTGATTAATCAATTCATATGTATTTAGATAAGATAAGAAGAAAGAAGTGTCAACAAATTATACCAATTAACGAATAAATAAGGCTTAATATAAATGCAGATGATGCTATAATTCCGAAACTTCATTTTGAACATCGTTACTGATTATATTTCATAACGACATTGACTTAACCAATTCACATTAAATTTCTTAATCTATGATTTTACATAAGAACCAATACGCTATTAACACAAAATGCCGAATAACATTTTAACGCTAACTACCTGACATTTGCCGCATTCGGAACATCGAACAACATCGCGGGAATATCATACAATATTTTGTACTAATAAGATATTTTCTCTAAATATTCAACAAAGGCAAAAATTTTGATATCATCTAATACTCCGCACGAGTTTTAATAAAAAAAAAGCTAAAATTGACTTCGCGTGAATGATTTCTAATATCTTTTATTTGCGCTGAATGCCAACAGTGTGTGTTTGATTTTATACACTCTTATTAAATACATGGTGGTAGTATATCCCACCTGATGCTTAAGCACTTGTTAGCACAATGTTAAAATTAATTTAAGATTAAAATCACTCACACAGATTATTAAGATGAATATAAAAATAACGAAACAGAGGAATTTCAAAGTTGGTAGTAAATAATTAAATTAAGAACACAAAACTCGATGAAAACTTTAACAAAATATTTCACTACTAAATTCCATTACGTAATAATTAAATTCCATTCTTTTTAAACTAGTTTAGTGTCTTCTCTTATGGGCATTAAAGTCCCACTCCGTAAAGTTTAATTTAATTTCACTATAAGAGAGTTTATTCTTATAATAGGTACTTAGACAATCTAAATACCTAGTCTACATTTTTGATTTCAAAACTCGAGTACACAATCATGATGAAAGCAAGACAATTTTGTATGTCACTCCAAGTAACAGCATCAAATACAATAAATTCTTAAAAATGGTTCTGATTAGTCGAATTAAAATACAATAAAGATGTTCTAGAAAGTTTAATGAGAAAATTCCAGAAATAATAAAAACCTATTTATCTAGTTTAAATTAGAATTCTTTGTTCGATTTGTTTCTTCTAAATGGACAAACTTCCACAAAAGTAATTTGTTTTAAATTAACTTTTAATGAATACAGACGAGAGAGAATTCGCAAATACAAGACATAGGATTCATTTCAACTTATTGTTTTTATAATGATTTAGAAGAAATCTTTCACTGCTCAAATCAACACCCACTTCCAGAATCCAATTAAATTGTTAATTGCCTGCTTTGAAAAGGATTTACTCAAATTTCTTCATGTAGAATACCATGTTTTATCAATGGATATTGCATTCATTAGCTTTTTCTGAATCTTCTTAATTTCGAATTAACAAATAAAATTAGCTTTTTAATATTACTGGATTGGGTTTATGTTTTAAATTGACATCTTTAAGCATGAATTTATAATCTGAATTCATGTTTATGTGACTATATTATTAATTATTCTAATATTCTGGAAAATATTTAATTATTATTTGTTTATTTCTAACTTATGACAAGATATTTCAGTAATTAAGTTTATTAGTGAAACTGCATTTAGGTTACTTAATTATTACATTACTACATTACCTAAAGGTTTAAAAAAAGAGCAAGAAATATTCCAGGTAATTTCATTTCTATAATGGTATTTACAAATTTCAAAATTGATGAGAGAGTGGGTGGTCTTCCAAAACTTTATCGCATGCTCTTTAACAGGTAATATTCTCCACTTTACCGGGCTTGAAAATTGTGGCTTGGCGTATGCATTTTGGATGCCATTTTTTCGGCTGAATAAAACCAGAATATGCCACGGAATTACAATTTTTGTAATAAGATGGCATACAAAATTTCGGCTATCTACATAGTTATGTTTTTAATTATTGCGTTTGCTACACATGATAACGTGATAAAGTATCTACAATCTACTCTTAAGATGTTAAAACTGTGCTATTTTATTTACCTGCTTTTTATGCTTTTAATTATCTTATTTATTTGACCTTGGGTGGACAAATACAATTATTATGAAAATATTTTATTCAAAATTCGATAGAATGCAATATATTTAGGGAAGAGATCACATTTAAAAATTTGCTTCGTTAAGTTAAAAGGGTTTATAAGCCATCATATTCACTGATAGTTATGTTGATTTAATTTTTAAAAAGTGATTTTCGGACTTGAGACTTTTGAGATAGATTTGTTTCGTCAACATCTCGAAACCACACTATTTGAACTGTTACAATAATTTCTTTTTATATGCTTCTTAAACGAGAATGTTAATAAATCATAAATAATTAAAATCTACATATCATTAGAGCTTCAATAAACGCATCTTATATTCTTAGAAAATTGTTTTTACATTGAGTGGAATCCTATAATGGGATCTATAACACTACCTTTGCATGTAGAGACTTAATTTCGTTTAAGTTGATGACAAGATGAAAACAATCTCTTTTTATGTTGATTTGGATTAAGATAAATCTGTCATGGTTAAATAACCTCATTGTGGTGAATAATTTTAAGATTTGGGATGCACGATCAGATTTCAGATGTCATTGTAATAAATATGTTCAAAATACACATGCCGTTTACCAATTACTCTACACTTGCCTCAAAATGTGAATGTTAAAATGACAGGAAACAAAAATTTCCATTTAAAAATGCTTATTAGCTTCGACATTCATTTAATGCAAGACAAGTATACTTGTAAAATGTTGGGGAGTTTCTAAAATTTTGTGCCAATTACGTATTCAATCCCAAATGGAGTAATAGGGATTCATATAAGAAGTATATACATAAAGAAATATTGAAAACTTCTATTCACTACAAGAATATCTGTTTAAACTAAAATTAACTTATAAATAACTAATAAACTAAATAATAATAATTTAAGGATTTAAAAAAATCTATTTATATTGTTTTCACATCCTTTAATAATTTCACATTCTTTAAATAATTTTCAAAATCTTAATAAAAAATGTTTTTATTCTAAGCATTTAAAAAATATGCACGTTCTGAAAAAGGCTAATTATTGCAAAAAAAGGCTAATTATTTAAAATTTTCAATCACGATCTATTTTGTACAAATGTGGCTAGTTACATTACCTATAAAAAGATTTAAAGGCCATGGGAAATTGGGTGAAGGTGTATATAATTCACGCATTTTAGAAGATAATTAAATATTGAATAAAATGACATTCTTAAAAATAAAGAAATCATCAAATCTTAGTTTACTATCAAAATGTATTAAAATTTTAATTTGTAACAAACATTTTTTGAAACTTTAATAAATCATCGAATTAGTCCGAACAATATTACAGGAAGTTTTGAAGTCAACAAATAAACGTAGGAGAGAAAATAGCTCTTTCAGCTTCCTTCTTAGAAAAAGTGTTTAGAATTTTTTTTCAGAAACACGCTTTCTATTTGGACTTTTATTTTAAATAAGGAAATAAGTATTTATTATCGACAATTTAATATGTTTTTACGAAAGCTATATGACTTATGAATCTAGTGTCTAAATATTTTATCAACTCTTATATACTGCTTATTATTTTGTATCGATTGGATGTGAACTCAGTCTTCTGAAATAACTTTATATTAAACTACTTAATATCAAGTTATGCTTATCATTTATTGTCAAACCAAGTCTCCCTTTCTTTTAAAAGGATTTGATAATTTATAGGTTTTTCAAAATATTTCAATCTAAAATTTAATCAAAATTATATTTCAGTGGAGTTTTTAAATATCATTTTACAAATAAGTTTATTAAATATAATAATTATTTTCTTAAAAAACTTGGTGATACAAGAGATTTACTTTTATGTAGAGGGAGGGAGGGGTGCACGCTTTTGACTGCCAATTTTACTATAATTTCCAACATGTTTATGGATCATGTGCTTATAAAATGTTTCAGGATTAATTAGGTTTCAGTTGGTGTGAGACGGGAACTTCAAGATGGTTTGGATTCCTTCTTTCCCGTTTGGTAACGTTTAAAACAGGATACGTTTCGTATTAAAATAATTTGTATGTTCTTTAAAATTGGATATTCACTTAGTTTAATTAAAATACCTCATAATTTCTAGTTATACAGATTATGCTGCAGAAATATTAACTGGAAATTTCATTTTTCTATAAGAAAATTTGGTATATATTCAAACAAAATAGTACATTTACAGATAAGCTATTTAAATTCTAAATATCAATTTATTTTTCAGTGTTTGAAACAAAAGCACGTCATTTTTCGAGGATCCCATTTCTTCAATTCATCTATTATTAATGATTTTACTTTTCTTTACAAAATATAATATATCTGAAATTATAGTTAAAGCAACGGCTATAATTTCCCCCCGAAAATCTCACATGTCATTGAAATTCAATTTTATAATACAGACAATATTAGATCTGCCAATCTCTTTGATTCCTCCTTGAACAATAAGTATAAAAAACTGCTGTCGCCATATAAAATTGCCTATTTCTAAGATGCGATGGCAAAATCTTTCTAAACATTTCAAATGCCAAATGAATTTCTGTACGAAAGGTACATTTCCTAAGTCAACAAAACAGAAGATTTCCCAGAAGCTACAGCTATTATTCGATATGAGGTTTGTTTTTCCTGATTCGTCAGCAAACATTGACGCCGATGAAAGCGAAAGGTATTGAGATCGCTCCTTTCATTGAATGTCAATCAAGAACTGAAGCACATAGGAGTCTCTCCATAATTAAATTCGTTGCGAAGACATTTCCTCTATTTTTTTTTGTTTTATAAAAGGTTAAGATAAAATTCAAATAAAAATGTGACTGACTTATTCATAAGAAGGCTAATAAATATAATCTTGCGATCGCTACAGTTATTAAGAGTGACTCTTATTGATTTAAATAAGTAATAACTATTAAATAACTAAAAATTATTGCTGTTTAAATATTTTGAAAGAAGATTCAAGAAAATACAAATAAAAGATGAAATACAAAATTGAAATGAAAGAAAAAAAATCTGTTCATCTATAAGCTGGCAAGATCTAAGAAGGAAAAGAAAAAAAATAGTCATATATATTTATTTTTAATTTAATTGTGTTATAAAAGTTTATATTAATTTTTTTTAAATCTGATATTAGTGATTTTTATGGGGGATTTGTCAAATGCAACTTTCATTTCGAGTGCAACTACCTTCATCGGTATGATGTGCATATAATTTAATCAATTTTTTTATCAAAACTATTTAAAAATTCATCAAGAAGAAATTTCTTCTTTTTCTTCTCTTTATTCACTTCTGAGAAGTATTCATTATGATTATCAATCATTGCTGTGCTAAATTTTAATGCATTAGACATCCTTCTCTAATGAGCAGGGAATAATGAACAAGATATATTATATAGTATGTAACATACCAAAATTTATTAAATTAAAAGACTTTTTTTAATGCTAAATGACTTATAACATGCTAATGCTTTAATGCTAATGACTTATAACTTATAACATCAAAGCTAAAGAATAAATCTCACAGAATGTTAAAACAAATGAAATTTAAATAAAATCAGGATGCTACCCGCATAATGAAAATAAAAGAATTTTACACATGCTTGATTAAATAACCCATAACACGATCTAACTAAATTAGCAATGTATAAAATTAATATATATATATATATATATATATATATAAACAAATTAAATTATTTAAGGAAAAAGTTTATACTTTTCCCTGTCTTCTATGTTTATCTCAATTTTAGCAGGTCAATATGTTACCACGTCTCCTAATTAAAAAGAGTTCACATACCGATTTTTTTAAAAGCAGGATTGAACATTTTTTGTAAAAATAGAACAATCACGGATTTCATATCGAACCTTGCGAATGATCTTTTATAGATTCTCATTTAATTCACTTTAAATTCGTCAAAGAAAGGAACGATCATCCTCTCTTTGGTATGTTTCGGAAATTTGGAGAAATGTGTTCAAGCTCAAGTCATCTAATCTTCATTGAAAATTACTTGATTCGCTTCCAAAATAGCATTCGTGCAGCTTTTACTAAACTAAACAAAACTGTAGCCAGATGTGTTCTTGATTTCAACTTTTCACTGAACTTAAAAAGAATAGATCAATCGATAGAACTTAAATAGAAGATTGAAGAAAGAATGTTGAAACTTTATCCTATGATCAATACAAATTCCATTTAGTGTAGAATAAATATATGTGTAATCATTTAAAAATAAATCACTTCATATGGAATAAAAAATATAAAATGGAGCATTGCATTAGATGTGGAAAATAAAAAGAAAAACTCCAATCTTATGATTTTGAAAGAAATATTGTTCAGCAAGCGAAAGACAAATGTACTGTAAAAGAATTGTAACATGTGTAAAATACACACCTGAAAAGTGAAATATAAAAAAAACAGAAATTAAATATTGACTTCAGAAAGTAAATATTGTAATAGAGGGTACAAAATATGGTCACACATTGTTTTATGAGTGAAAGGAAAACAAAAGCGAGCTTTTGATGCACATAATTTTTTAAAAAACTAAAATACGCCTGTTTTTCGAAATAATTAAAGCGCAGGAGTTTATTTATTGGTCTAAATTTTATTGATTTAGGCTGTTATGAAAGCAAATATCCCTTTGTATATTTCTATATATAAAGTGATTAAATATTCCTTTGAATATTCTTTCAATATTTTTATTTTATAGAAAATTAATAAATTCTCAATTTCGAATAAAATAATGAAAAATCACAAACAGTTTATTGAAAAAGATTTGGGCTGAAACATAATATTTACTTTAAAGGGTATATTTTCCAAACTTTTGAAAAAGTAAAAAATATATTTTGATAAACTGAAAGGTAAATTTGAATGTGTTCATAAAATGATATTAAACAAAAATATTCTAGAAAAGTATTTAATTGTAAAAACATGAACCGTTTTGAATAGCTTTAAAAAACAGATAAAATTTTCAATTCAAAAAGGATTGATTTTCTTTGTAAGAAATTCAATATTTTTTTTTACAAAATTTAATTTAAAAATTATTGTCTAATCAAAAATGCATATACTTTCAACTTGTATGCAGAAAAAAAAATCTTTATTCGTGTACAATTTTATAAAATGAATTTTATTTTAATTATTCAATTAAAAATATGTTGATTTATAGGCTAAAACTTCTATTACTAACACATCTCAAAGTTAAGAAAAGATAGTTTTGAAAAAGATTAGTAATCGTTAAACTTGGTGAATTTACAATGGTATATCTGAAAATATATTTTCCTCTGAAAATATCTACACCATACATACGTGAGGATGTTTTGTCTTCTTTAGCAGATTCAATGTTCCTTAGATAAACTAACATACCCACGATTGACATATATTAAAACGTTGTGTAAAACTTGCAAATTCTTTAATCTAAAACTATGACTTCACCACAAGATCTCCTGGGTTGTTAAGGAAGTTCTAATATAAAACATTGTTTGGATCATTATTAGACACCCATTGGGAATTCAGCAAAATCTGGTGTTACTTTTGCAAGGTCTAACCAGTGCTCCTGCTCGAAACAATAAATCTTCACTTATAATAATGTTGAGCGCTTCTTTGCATGTAGCTGTGTATGTTAGGGCTCAGCAGTCTAGATTTTTTTGATCTAGAGCAATCAAACTTCACACATATATACATTAGAGGTGGAAATGTGCATTACAGGGTGTTACTTTTTTTAGAAATTTTAATTATAATTTCAATTGAAAAAATTAATTGAAATTTTGGCGTTTTTTTCAGATGACATCCAGACATTTTACAAACAAAAATAATTTTTACGTCATCTTAAAATTAAAAAAAAATCCTTCTATCAGTGATACCAGTTTTTAAACTACTATATTTAAATAATTAAAAATATTTTAAGCATACTTTCCAATAATATATTTCTCCAAAATAGTAACAATTAATCTACACAAGCACATTAGGTATGCATGGGAGAAAAAATATTTTTTGTTAGTGTGTTGCCATAACATGAATGAAAAATAAAATTAAAAAAATGTTAATTTCTACCCCAAACCGTACCTAAAAACGGTGTAATCTTCAATACATGCCTGTAAGAAATGAAACAAATGTGAAATATATTTTCTAAAAAGGTAAATTCAAGAAAAATGTTTCTTAAATTTTTAAAATATCTTTATTATTAATTCAGTATTTCTGTAGCATTTAAGACAAATATGCTTTATATATACATATAGGTTGCCGCTCTAATCAGGTCCTAACAAATCACTAAAAGATTAATATTAGTACTAAAAGCTATTTATTGTACATCAAGTAGGAAAAAATGGTCTAAATGAAGTAAAAAATTCTAATTTATGCAATTTATTCAATAAATATTCTGATGAATAACGAGAAGCAGACATTGGGTTCTGGCAGTCATATTTAGCAAAATAGTAGCATTGTATATGAAAAAGATGATCCACTCACTCTTGCAATTAAAACTGGGTAAGGTATGCAAATTTGAATATAATTGTCTTTTAAAAATGCTCGATATTAGACCACTCCATTTTCCTACTCAAAGGAAATACGCCACTCCTGATTGTTTCTAACAAAGAGAGGACAAAATTCAATTCGGAATGAGATTTAGTACAAAGATAACATATATTTGGATTGTTTACTCACGGAAATATTAAAGCGCAATGGTCAGTCAATTTTAAGAAAACAACCCCACAAAATTTCTATATATACTAATAATGTGTCGCCGTTGCCGAAGCGCGAATCGTATAGTGGTTAAGATATTAGCGAACCCGAGGTGACTCGGGTTCGATCCTGGTTTAGCATTTTTTGGGTTTTTTTTCAAATTCGTTTCAAATTTATTTAACAATTTACAAACAGAATTGATTAATTTTTTTCATCTTTTATGCAAAAATAAATATTTATTCACCTAATTCTTGGATTATAATTTAATTTTTAGAAGAAAAATAATTATAAATGTAGATGCATTCAAATTACTTAATTAAATTAATATTTTAAAGAGGGTTTCAATTAATATTATACTAATCTTTATATAGAAAATAAAGTTTTTTCTCCTAATACCTGAAATATAATTTTTTAAAAAAAATAATTAAGATATGAACTCTTTTTTTTCTTTTTAAAAATAAAAAAAAATTTTTAAAAATAAAATATATTTATATAAAATTAATGACATTACAAAATTAAATTGTAATTTGTAATTTTATTTTTTTGTTTACTACAGGATAATATGAAGACATGACATTGATAATTTTTGCAACCATTTCGATTAATTGTTTGTCATTGTTTGGAATTCAAACCATTAATAGAACTGCGCAAATATGTTATTTTTTATTTCAAGGAAACGTATGATTGTTGATCTAAGTTTTTGCTGCATCTTCAATACTTTGTTGTTCTAATAAAATTTCTTTAAAAATAATGTACTTTAAATAAAGTAATAATGTAGTCATTATTTTAAAAATAACATACCTGTAAAATATTGTAGTAATAGCAACGTTATTTATTCGACAATTAATAAAGAAAAGCTACTTATGAGGAAATATCTATAAAAGCTAGGAAAAATGTTCAAATGAAAGATTACATTGACCGAATAGCACTTTACTTTCATACAAGGAGTGCTAAAACTAAAAGTATTAACTGAAAAGTAAAACTATGTTTTGAAAAAGTATATGATGTGTTATCAGAAAATAAAAAGAAATTAAATCAGTTTTTGCTGAATTACAACCAAATTTTAATAGTTATTCTTGAAAATTTACATTTTTTTAATTGCGACTTTAGAAAATATGCGCTACTTTTCATAGAGCATGCTCGTTGGATGTGTAAACAACACGTAAATCATTCTTTAAATTAAAAAAACATCAACTATCGATTACGTGTATATATTAGTATTGTTGTTCTTAATTTTTATAATATAAGATAACTGAATTTCCCTCATAAACATGTATTTTATGACTCTGAGAATCTTAATGAATTCAATAACCAGTCAAAACTTAAGGCTGAACTTAATAATGGAAATTTATTGTTGAAGTGTTTTGGTCTTCAACCTAAGACAGAAGGGATGTAGGTTTGCCCGAAAACCATGATGAATGGAGAATTTTGTGCTCATTAATTCTGCCTCCGATTGTCAAGTTTTATTCCTTTGTTATGCGTGGAAATTTGAAATGGTAATTGCATTGTCAGGTGCTATTCTGGTCATTAGACTACGGTTCATAAATGCGAGTTCAAGTTTCCCTTTAAAGTTGGAGAATACAATCCTTTAGTTTCATAATTTCTCTTTATATTTGATGGTAAAAAAAGTAGACAAAGTTTTAATGCATCAAGAAAATATCATCTTTAATATTCATTTAATCGTAAATACTTGTAAATCGTAATAAAAATTATTTATATAACCATAAAATTTAAAACTTGGTACATGGCATTAAAGGATTAATTTAATTTTATTCTGAAAAATTAAGCATGTGTGCATTTGCAGCTTTCTGTGAGAATATTAAATTTAATTATTTTAAAATATATCTATGTCTACTACTGAAAAAAGACGAATGTATGAGTGTTGGCGCTCTAAAAGCCAGAAGTCAAACTTGGTACTTGTATAATTTGGAAGATAGAAATTTACATCTAGGAGATAATTTTTTGAAGTTTTTATTAGAATTTTAGTAGTTAAAAAAAATAAGATTTTGCCTACATATTTCTCACCACAATTTCCGAAAATAATAATATACAAATGCAATTTTATATGGTTTCAAAATATTGAAAATCGTCAGTTTAATTATATCAATTTAGGTACTGCATACAAGTTTCCTATCTTTAAAAATGTTTTTTTGCTTTATTTCCAAGAGCATATTGCGCTGTTGCTCTGAAATTCAAACCGTTATCATTAATTAATCAAATATTTATTCTCCTGATTTTAATCCATTTTTGAAATCAATAAATAGATAAATAAAAGTAGTTCCGGTTCTTATATCTGTATAATTTTTTATGATAAATAAAAAAAGTGGTTGCAGTACTTTGAAAATTAGAATATGGTAGAACCAAACATTTATATTTTCAATAGAATTGCGATATCACGAATCCTCATTCCATTAAAATAAGGATTACACACAATGAACAGTACAGGACCTAGTCTATAAAAATAAAATCATTTTATTGTCTGTCAAAATTGGATTCTTAAAAAGATTTTCTTGGGAGAAATCATTAACGTCATACATACATATAAGAGATCTGATTGAAAACAAGAACACAAATATTATTTATGGTTACAAAGCCATATTCGGCTAGTATTAAATAATTTAACAAAACTCTTTGTCAGAAAATAAAATCATTATCATTGATTCTTGCATTACTTCTGCAATGAAGAATAATATCAGTTCGATTGCATGCCATTGGATTTTCTCTCCAAATAACAATATCTGAATATTCTGTAATAAAGTCTAGTATCCTAAATATTATACTTTATCTAGTAGCTTATTAATTAATTGATGAAATATTTGTCTATTTGTGCCGGATTCGTTTATCTCGGAATCGAATACATATTTTAATTTTTAGCCATCCGTAAGATAAATGTTTATCCAAAGTTATTTCTGCTCCATCTTTTTGCATTGATGCCAAGTTTTTCATAAGAAAAGATATAAGCAAAAAAACAACAACATCTAAATGGAAAAATGAGCTCTATTATCTTCTTCACAGATTTATAAATGTTGACGCAAAAGACATTCTAAAGAAATTTCAACTAAACGAAATGATTATTCAGACACGTTATTTTAGTTGGGAAGCTCATCTACTCAGTTATTAGATCACCATAATTCTTATCATTCGGATAATGTATGAGAAAAAGCGGAATCCAATGCGAAATAATGATTAATAAATCGCTTTTAAATAAATGTATTTTAAAAATATCTTGTTCAAAAAAGGATTCGCAAAAGAAAAATTCCCAGAAGCATGTTATTCCATTATTCGTAAATTTAATAAATAAAATGTTCATGTTATTGGATTTTCTTTGTCATAAATCTCAAACGGTCATAATAATCTTTCGGTAGAATCTTTGGACAGTGTAGCTTTTACAAGATGAATGAATGCTACAGTTTGTGGACCGCCATCTTCACTCTGTTATGGTACAAAAGCCTTTATAGGATGACATCGCCATTATATGTCCATACTAAAAGATTATTTAAAAAATGAATGTTCCACCTGAAAAAATGATTAAGATAAGTTCAAAAGCGGGCGCCTAAGTCATTACCTTTAAGGAAATTAAGTACAAAATCGTGACTTCAAAATTATAAATATGTATTAAACTTCGGACGAAATTCTACAAATATCTGCTTGTCTTAAGTATGATTTTATAGTTATACAGACTTTAAGGAAAATTGTTATAGGTTTTTGTCTCTCGAAATAAAATCATAAGATTAGATTTCATTTGTTATTTTTTAATTTGTTTTAATATTTATAAAGGAGAATAAGGGGTGAAGTTAAAATAACTGGTGATATTAATTAAAAACATTCCTAATTATTACAGGTAAAAGAATTAGGCATTTTTAATTTAAGCTTCTGTGCGAGAAATAATCTTCATCAAATGAAGAATCTGAAAATAATCATTTATTATCTAACTATTAGGGTATTCGAAGTTACATAAAATGAGCTTGATTCGACTTATTCAGTAATTATCATCACACAGTGTAAAAATGTACGATACAGCACTTCTAATTCGGTATTATGAGTAGTCAATGAACAGAATTCTCATAAAAAAGTGCAAACAAAATTTATTAAATTTTGTTTTATAAGATGGATGAATATTTGTATATTTTCTAATTAACGATTAAATTTTAATGTCTAAACTGCGATAGCTTTGTAAATCTGCATTTTTATCTAAGCTATGGGTAAAACCAGCGGGAGTGGTCTTCTCTAAACTTTTTTAATGCTCTTTAAAAAAATGTTATATATATCCCTTAACAAAATATTATGGATCTTGGGTCAGACCATTGATGATTTATAAAACATTGGAGAAATATTGTTATTACAAAATACAAATCTTTGCGTGAATATAGCATTTTTATTGAAATCATCTGCGATAATCTATGGTTAATCTCTGAAACTCGGATAATACACAAGTATCCGCAAATTGAATATGTATCCTATATTCAATTTTCAAAATAATATAAATAAATGCCAGAATTTCACATAGAACTTCAACTGAAATTATACGAACACAATCCAAATTTGCTTTATTTAAATTATTATACAGTTGGGTAATTGTATTTACACGCATGTGAAAGTACAGCCTGATAGACGATAAACCATCAGATAGATTTAATTCAAAATTCGACGTGGACCTACATTTCAGATACTAAATTCATATGTCAAATTGTCTATCAAAGTCATTGCGTTCTGAAATTATCGAGTACACTTGTACTTGGATAGATGGGCTTCCTCTTAAAGGATTTTGTTCAAAATTTGATAAAAGTCTAGAAATTTAATTTAAAGCTTGGACTCAAATTTTTTGACGAATACAATAAATCTTAAGCGAGGAAATAAAAATACGCAAGGAATATGGCTGTGATTTGAACCTGATTACCTTTGCAATAAAAAGAAGCAAGTTCAACTTGTCGAAATCGGTTATAACGAAACCTGCTTCTTCATCGCATTCATTCGCCACAATAATATATTTTAGTATTTCTTATTATAAATTAGAATCTAATAATTACGACAACATGTAATGTATTCATATTTTGTTATAATTTAAAACTATAATTTACGAATATATTTGATTAATATAATTTTCAAATTTTTTTCTTAGATTATAAATTTTGCATTTAGAATACATTGATCTTTAACTCGTAGACTACAGTATAAGTCACATGTGATTCATAATTAATTTTACCGATTATATGGCAAGGATTGTGTGAATGTGGCAAGGATTGTGTTTATCATAGAAATGCTTTACAGAGAATACATGTATTTTTGAATATTATTTGTGTTATACAAAATTTAAAAAAAATGAGAAACGCAATATTATATGGCGAGACGTGACGGCATTCAAATGACATCATATTCCCTCGAGAATAGAACTTGTTCATAACAACACATTTTCTTTTCTTGAAATTAACTGTGAAACCATTTCCAATAATTATTTTAATTGGTAATAAATTCTAGAATCTAATATATGTTTTAAACATATTTCATGATTCCGGTTCTTATTTTCGTTTCAAAACAAATTTTCCGAAAACCGATAGAAGAGATAATTTTCTTACTGCTGCAATTATTTTTTTATTGAATCGGTGGCTTATTTAGAGATGAGAATAAACTACATTCAGTAATCAAGTTTTGGCGATAAAATCGAGAAAAAAGAGAAACATATAATCTCAACAAACCAAGAAAAACAATACTTAATGTGAAATTATTAATCTCGGTTTTCATAATAGAAGTTGAGTAATTTATATTATTGCACACAACTGAAACCCACATGATTTAACCTTTTTATCATTTAAGCTTTGTGAAGGATATTTTAATTTTCTTTTTTGCATGCATGGCGATATTCAATGACAGTTTTGACCTTGCTTTTCATTTTGTTTTGTAAGTGTGAACTTCTATTTGGAAAAAGATGCTTTTTCCCAATTTGAAATTTTTATTTTGAATTTATTACATGGATCTCTCGTGCAAAACTAAGACATGCATTTCATGCAAAACTAAGACAATATATTATTTTTAATTCCGTTGCTGTTAGAAAATGCGGCGTCAGATTGAAGATTTGACCATTTATCGATCCATAAAGTAGTCAAAAACGAAAGGAATTAGAAAAATAAAATTCTGTATGTGATCAAGCCAGCAACATAGTGCACCAGTATCAAATTATGGGATTAATGAATGGGAAGGAAATCATATTTATATAAATAAATTATCATTTCCCTGTAAACTCAATTCCCCCTTGTAAAACTATCTTTTTCCCCCTTTAATTCTTATACAAGGGGAATAAAGGTAGTTTTATTTGTAATCATAATGATATTCGAAGTTGGAAGTATAAACAATTTGGCTGTTGCAGCTGCATAGTCTGATTGTAATAAAAAAGGGGAACATCTGCAAGGATGTTTTAAATAACGGATGAGTCAAATGTCGTGAGATAAATATCATAAATATCTACACAATTTACGAACTGAAACCAAATTATATATATTAAGGGTAAACATTGTACTCAAAAAAGAGCATATTTTTAAAAGTGAGTTTAATTTTTTTTTTTTACTATATTATTTTGCATCTTTTAGAAAAATTCTTAAAAAAGTTTTCAATAATTTAAAAAAAAAAGTCTTTTCTTATCATAATTCTTTAAATCTCTCAAACTTAATCTCAATTTCTAATTTAATAAAATCGCTATTTGCACGAAATAAGTTTATTGAAATAGGATCTTGTTGCTATTTCTTCAATCTAGAGAATGCTACATATGATTTACTTAAGTCATCCGTAATGAACATATTTTTTTGTTTAAATTCGGTTAACTTTATGTAACTGAATGTTATTCGTTATGTAACTTTAAAAAAAACACATCTCCTCCTCGTATTTAAATATATTTTTAATAAAATATGTGTTATGTAACTATAAAAATTGTTTACTTCCTCAAAAATATGTGCAATTTAACTTAGCTCAGTTCAGAAACATTTTTTTTTTTAATTTAAAACTTTCACTAAATGTTTTGGTTTTAAAACTTTCACTAAATGTCTTGGTTTAAAGAGTAATTTTCGAATATGGTACGAACGAAATAAAAACATTTTTCCAGGTTTTATCAGATATTCATATTTTTATCACATAATTTGGTATGCTTAATTTTCTGTTTTTTCATTTAATTTATTATATGAGCATAGGTAAGCAATCTGGAACGATTAATTTGTAGATTTAAGTATCATTATTTTAGATAGAGTGAAGGAGTATTTTTATTCAAAATTGAATTAAGTTACGTTAGTGCATCTTACCCATATTACTAGGTGCTAGGAACATAGCTAAGCTGAATTAATTTTTTATATTTTTCATAAATAGTTGTAGAAACAAGAAGTACATATTGGAATTGGTTCTTGTATTCGATGGCAGGTAATTTTAATATAAAAATACGCCAAAAGAGTTTATTTAATTTAATCGGTTTCAATGATATATAATGGAAATTTATTGATATCGATGTAAAGATTTTAAAACGTGCTAGATCTTTTCGTAAAGGTAGAGAATGAAATAGAAACCTTCGGATTTCGTGTTTAATATGTATCTCTATCAAAATAAATAAACACTGAAATAAACAATCCGTGTGAAGTTCTCAAACATTGTATATATTATCGCTTATTACTCTAGTAATGGTAAAGTAAAAAGCTTAATATAAGCGCTTATATTTAATACGCTTTTATATTAAATATAAGCGTATTGCTACATCATGTACAGTTCTGAATCCATGCTGTAAAGTGTTATTTCAAAGAAAATTATATGGAAAATATTATTAGTATGAGCATTTTAAATTCAGTTGTGCTGTTTATATTTTAAGTTTTATATAAATGTATTTATGAATTTAAATATAATTATTATATAAAATAAATGCTTAAAGTATAGAATATAAAAATAAGTTTTTATTTTTAGAATCTGTCATGTTTATGTTGGATGATTGAAATTATTTGGCTATTGTTTTGACTGTTTGATCCTTAATAATTTATTAAGTGATAATTTTCATTTTGGCTTTAGATGCTTATATTTCTTGAGCATTGTTTTCATATTCCTGAGATTGTTGCTTATTATTGCCACCTCTAATTTGTTGAAAAGGCTTCCCTGTTTTTAATCGGTGGGAAATATTATAATCGTACAATAAAATTGTTTGGAGAAAATATCCTAATGACATTTTGACAACTTTATATGCATTTCAAGGTAATTTATTGTATTCCATTTTATTTAAAGGAAATCTAAATCAATTCTGCTTGTGTTCTGATATATATTTGATGAATTCTAGTTCACCAAAATATATTATTTGATAATTTTATTTTAATGTATTGATTGAGCAAATTGCAATGAGAAGATATAGTATGTGATGTATGATGATCAGCATTTAAAAATACAAATATTAAAATAGTAATTTATTTAAACTTATCTGCTATTCATTGAAATGGTAAATTTTCTCTGAAATTTCATTGCAATAGGCAATTTATTATATCAATAAGGTGAAAAATGAAATTTTTATTCTAATAGATATCATAAATGTAAGAAAAAAAATGTTTGTCTTTCCACTAGAGTGTATATTCAAAATTTTATGAATTAGTATGGAGAACAGAGAATGATTGGTACTTCGATATACAAATTAGATTCATGGTCAGAAAACTTGAAAGTATTTCTAAAAGATTATTCTTATAAAATTGTAGTTTCAAACTTGTAATGAATTAGACGTTTGATATTTGAAATCAATTTCTTTTGATATTAGCGTTTTCATTCGAAAAGTGAATTTATTCGTCGTTAGTTAAGTGTCCATATCAAAACTTTAGTATTGAGTGATATTTGCTTTTAATGATAAAACTGTGTATAAGATTGAGACTCGATTGTGTTAAGATTTTTAATGCAGTATTTAAATCATAAATACCAGAAATATACAGTTAGCTTTTATTAAATTTTATTATTGAAATATTATTAAACTAGCCGCCTTTGGCGACCAGCCGGTTCGCCAGTATTACCGCTCGCTACAATTTTCAATTAAATATTTTAAGTAACTGGTCTCTTAAAGGATTCTCAAACAAAACATTTTTAATCTTCAAATTTTGATAGTCATACCAAACTTATATTGTTTAGATCGTTTCGTTCAATTTACTATATAAATTTTGCTAATTTGTTGCCATTTCCGGTAAAACTTCAACTTTAATTAAAAATGTAAATGACGAAATTGCAATTAATATTAAGATATTTTTAATAAAACCAAGCGTTTTATTTTATTTATCATCTTTATTGTTATTTATTAATTATTATTATTATTGAATATGAGTATTGCAAACAGAATTGCTCGGTATTTAAGTCTTATGTTAACTACAAAATATTTTTCATAGTTTATGTAATATCTCAAACAATAATTCAACAAAAATTTCTGAGATTCAGTATAAAATTCAGTTTTTAGTTTTGCTTTCAAAAGGATTGAAATGAAATCAATAATAATATTTTGTTCCTGCTTATAAATATATTTCAAAAATTATGAAGTCTAAATTTAATGCATTAAGGTATCATATTCTGATAAATATTCTGGACACACCAAATTTTAAATAAATGAATGAATGTTTCTATTTTCCACGATCAACTAAGACTTGAAATTTTAAATGTTAAAAATTTAGAAAAACTCACCATTTTCATAATCTTAGGCCAATTAATCTTGAGAAATCTGCGCGCTTATTGGCGTATTTTCTTCGAAACGATCGATGAAAAATCTAAAATTATCCTTTTTTTATTGAATAGTGATATTCAAATCTTCATAAATCAGTCAGTTTAAGTGATTGGAAATTAACTCTTAAAAGTCAGTGATTTAGTTGATTGGAAATTAACTCTATGACCACCATAAAATCTGTGCTTTCTCTTGTGGTGTATGCATTCTCCTTAATATCCGCTGGAATAAAACATCTCATACAAAAGTACTACATAGAAGAAACACATCAAAAGTAAACATAACATTTCAATAGTTGCAAAAAACAAAAGAGAGAAAAATGCAATTAATAAGCAGACGATATTTAGAACAGTACAGATATTTAGACTGGAAAATGAAATTATCTGAAACTAAAAACACGCGCAGACGATATTTACAAAAGTAAAAATATTTAAACCTGAAAAGGAAAATATATGAATTATTCCATCAATAAATGCCATAAGTTTGTTTACATCTTCATTATTTTATGAGTCATTAAATATCAAAATGGATCCGGGACTGAATAAACACCCTGTATAGAGAGTGTAAAAGATCATAAAATAATTTTTCTTGAGTTTATTTTTTTTAAAAAATAATATTTCATATTTGTTTCATTTCCTACAGACACTTGCCGAAAATTATATTTTTGCAGATTTCATTTCCAAAAAGATTTAATTTATTTTCAGTTAGAGCTTTAATCAATGTGATGGCAACACTTTGAAAAAAGCTATTTTTTTCTCCTGAATGCGAAACGTGCTTAATCCTCATTTTTATTTTTGACGAAAAAAATTATTGAAAAACATAGTTAAAATATTTATTTAAAAATTTATTAAAAATAGAAATTTAATTTTAAGATTAAAACAGTAGTATCATTTAAAAGATAAATTTTTTATCTTTAACTTCATGTAAAAATCTTTTTTGTGCGGTAATATTTTCGGCAGTTATAGCAGAAACAGGTCAAAATTTCGATTAATTTTTAAATAAATAAAATTCTATTTAAAAATTCGAAAAAATAAAACCCAGGTGCACATTCCCGGCCTCCAAGGTATACACGTGCCAAATTTGGTAGCTGTAGGTTGAATAGTCTGGTCTGTAGAGCGCCAACACACACACACACACACACACACACACACACACACACACACACACA
>JAPMOR010010328.1:14989-46696 GCA_026543865.1 Argiope aurantia | reverse complement strand
ACACACACACACACACACACACACACACACACACACACACACACACACACATTGAGCTTTATTATAAGTATAGATTATATATATAAAAAGGAAAGAAGAAGCAGAAATAAAAGATAGTATTTCTATTACTTTCACTGTTTTCTTTTCCAACTGATTATCTAAATTGGTAGCATTTGATTGTGGATGACATTTTGAGGGACTATTTTTGTATTTTAATATGAATTGCTTAAGGATTATTATAATTTGGGAAATCCAGACTAATACAGGTGACTAATTCGAAATCCTTTTCATTGGAAGCAAAAGTTTGGATCGAAACCTCCAATTATTTAATACCACAAAAGGAACCTGTAATAAATGTCAAAACAGTGAAGTGATGAATCTTTTATGGGCATACATAAAAGTCTTTACATCTTTTAAAATACATAAAGTCTTACATCTTTTAAAATACATAAAGTCTTACATCTTTTAAAGGTTTATTAGCTGATAAATATCGCTACCATATTTCTAAACATAATACATTTTTTTTGAATTAGCATTAAATATTTTCATTTCAGCATCTAAAAATTCTAAGAATGTTATTTGGAAATAAATTAACTTTTCTTAATTTTGATGCAAATCTGTCTGAAACACTCAGTGAATAAAATTTTAAAAGGAATGAAATGTTTCATGTTTTTAAACGTCTAAAACTTTTTTTAAACGTCTGTGGATATCAATAGTGTCGAATTGTCGTTTTTAAACTTAATACTTTTATGCCCGACCAAAAGTATACTTATGTAAAGTATACCAGACAAAGTTGATGAAATTTTCTAACGTTTTGTAAAATAATTCCACAAATAACAAAATAAGAAAATGAGATGTTTCCAAAGTTTATAAATGAGCATGCTATTAAATAAAGGCAGAATAAATTAATATCAATCATATTTCAGTATTTGATGAATAGTGAAGAGCCATCCTATACTCAACGATATATCTTCGTTCGCACTCTTCGCTAGTTTAGGAAAAGACGATATATTGTCATAAGAGACTAAAAGAGTTAAAAGCAGAAATTAAAGAATTAATTCTGTGCGGAAATAAGACATAATCCTCAAATGGTAATTGTTCTTTTTCTTAACTGAATGAATTAAACATCACATTAATGAAATGGAAGCGACCATCGAATTTGTTTGAAAGAAAAAAAGATTTAAGACCTAAGGGTTGAAATATGGAAATTTCTGAAGGGTTCCCGATAGTGAAGGAGCAAAACATTGTTTTAATGACATTTATTAACTGGTATTTAAAAATAAAGGAGTATATTTTTGTAATTTAAAAAAACACAAGTTAAAAGCGTTTAAAACGTTAAACACGTTTAAAAACACTCACGAAAAAACGTTTTCTGTCGAAAATGTAAAATGATCCTAAATAGCACAATTTTTAAATAATTACTCAATTTTCGAAAAGACCTTTTCATCAAAAAATAGTGGAAAGATATGGAAATTTCTTCAATATTTTATAATATTTAATAGCAACAAAGGGGGGGGGGGAATTAATATAAATAAGTTTTCGGGTTACAGATTTAAATTTTTTCCTTGATAATAAATATTTTTGTTTAAATAATTATCGAATTTTACTTTACGTAGATTGCGATCAGAAATTTCGGTGGTTAATAGCGGTTATTGTCGTAATTATTAACCGACTTATCGGACAGCACCTACCCTGCGCTTCAGTAATTTCGAAAGATTATGCAGATTACGTTATAATTAGGCGATTTAATTTAAATAGTGTAATTTCCATAAAATTTAATATTAAAATTCTGTTATATATATATAGGTAATGTTTGGCTTCGTTGTATTTAGAATTTGACTTGTTTCTTGTTTGATCCAAAACAGTGGGTATAAAACTGGATCCAGTATCGTAAGAATGTAAATGTCTATAAAATACAGTTAAAAAATCGCACACCGTTTATGAGCAAGAAACTTGATTTTTTTTATCCGGTCCCATTCCATTAATTAAAAGTTTGTTACAATTAAATAGTTTACAGAGGAATTTATAATTTAAAAATGTGGCAACAGGGCGTGAAAATTGCATTGGCTAACGTTTCATGGTATTATGTTATAGTGGTTATCCGTAGAAACCATGGTTACGTTTCATGTTATCCATAGAAACAATACATAAAAAATGACAAAGTCAAGCATACAAATTATGTGTTATATATTAGAAACCATTTTATCAATTTTTTTGTTTTAATTTAACACGAACTTAAAAATAGTCAGAACAATTGATCTTGTTCACAATTTTTAAACGATTTCTAAACATTATCATATGAATTATTTTGCATTTTATTTTGTCGATTGTTTATTAAATGCGCTCAAAATATCTTCATTGAAGAATAGTGGTATAAAAGAGGAGCCATTTGAAACAGAAAAATAACTCCTAAAATGAATTGCGCAAAATTTTAATAGGTATTGAAATTGTGCAAGCCTACATTCGGATTTCAGCCTTATCCATATCTTAACATTCTCCTCTCCTTGGAAACAAATAAAATCGAACCTGAAGACCGCTTCTACTTGTGGGAGGTCGTTTGCACTTGTCTAAAATTAAATTCTTGGTTGATCCTTCAATTTTTTTTTAAAAAAATGTGTAACCAGTATATCAGTAAACTGATGAAAAATAATTGATTTTCTTTTCTGTTTCTTAATTAGAACAAAGTGAAAATTGTAGATTTTAACGAAATAAAATATCAAATACTGTTTCTTGTAATGAAAGTTTTTCTTTTATGTAATTGAACTTATTTATTTTTGTTTTTCTAATATTTCCTTGAAACGTTCAACTTGGCAAGATATTCACTGATTTACAACAAAAAGTATTTGAGTAAAAGCTTTCCTAACTAACTTACATGTCCTTTTACTTTTTCATAAATGGTCTTGGAATAATTTAATTTCATAATTAAATTATTGTATTCATGAAAACATTTGACTTAAGATTTTGAGCTTCAAATCTTCGAATGCAAAAAATAAAAACTAGGTTTTTGTTTTGAAGGAACGCTAAGATTTTTTTGAGAATTCTACATTTTACATTCTTTTAATGTGTATAATTAAATTTTAATTTTAATTATACATTAAATGCTAATGTTTAAATAAATTAAAATTTACTTTCTTTGTTTTTACTAGACTAAGGTTTGTTTTAGTTGATAAATAACTGTGGGAAATTTTTAATTGCTGATTAAAATTTAATTATAAATTTAATTTAATCTTGGTACCTTTCTGTGACATACACATTTTTTATAGCTTTGAAATTGTTTTCATCGTTAGAGCAGATATCATTAAATGCAGCGTTATTTTTCTGCATACATTTAAGAGTAATGGAATCAATAACGTTTGATAGAATTAGTCTTTTCTTCCAATTTTCAATAAATATCATTGCGGCTCCCATCGAACATTATTATGTCGTGACAGTATATCAGCCCCAAAAAATGTCTTAACCAGAAAAGGTTTTGTAGCAGAGCTCTCCATCTCAACGTTTAGCAACTGTTTATTAAAAAAAATACCCTCGATTTATTATTTAGAGAATAAAGTCGGTTGCCGCGGCAATGTGCAAAACGATAGTACTTTACATAATGTATGAAAGTTGCAGCTGTGCTGTTATGAATGACGGCAGTTAATTCAAAAGTGGAATTATTAAACGTTTCTTATCTGTTGATTTAAAGGTCGTTGAATTTTGTTTGCTTTCTATAAACCATCAGCAAATGGTTTTCCATCTTTTTCTTTGTGCAAAGTCATTCTTTTAAAGAAGTTTATTTTTATCTGTTGCAGAAAATTTGCATTCGAAGTCAGGACATCGCTAGTTTTCATGCCATGGATGTAGAAAACCAAAATGTATTCTCACCCTATGGTGCAAGTATGACTGATGGTAAGTTATATTATTTTTATTGATATAGATATTTATTTATTTTAAATGAATGCGTTGTGAAGCCTCCTTTCCGAGGCCTTTCTTTGAAATAAATGGCCTTTTCTCTATAGCAAAAGTCGGAACTTGCTAAATGCCTGGAGGCTCGGCTATATTATATTTTAGTTGAAGGCAGCTATAAGTGTTTCTTTTTTTCCAAATGGCTGATAAATCTTTTAAATGTCCACAATTTTAGATGAAAAAAAGAAGAGTTGAGGAGGAATTCTGCGCACCAAAAAAATCTTTCGTTACGATAAATTTAAATAAAATAATAAAATTAAAATAAATCTAATGGTTTACATCGGTCAGCATGTAAAATTCATTAAGTGCAACCTTTTAATGTGAACTGAGAGTAATTATTTTTTGACTAAAAAAAACCTACCTTCATAAAATGTTAATTTGCGTGGTATTGCCCCGTACGACATGTAATTCCGCTTATCGAGTAGAAAAATTCTATGCATTTTAATTTCGTCGCATATTTGGCGACTAAGGAGGCAAAATATTTATCTTTCTTGAAAACTTTATGTTTACAAACAAAAATGCAGAAGAAAGTGCAATTCTAGAATTTAAATTTTACTGTTTTATTGAAATATTGAACTATTTATTCGAAATTGCTGATGAATAAATTGATATTATTTGATGCAAATCTCTAAAAGATAATTTAATTCTAAATATTCATCTAAATTTTATAAAATTCCAAATAAACATTTATTTTCCTTATTTTTTTATACTAACGCAAACGATGCATGTCCTCATACTTTATTTTTTTCATACTAACGCAAACGATGCATGTCCTCATACTTTGTTTCTTGAAGAACAGTGGTATCTTATAAAAAGAGTTAATGTAAAATTTTGGAGGCGTGAATTCAGGTACTAACGGAAAGATTTGAGGACAAATTGTTTTTCACAACGCGTGTTTAAATTGGAGACTGAATCATTTTTATCCTGCTAAAACTGGGTTTTTTTTTGTTCTTTTATATGATAATGGTTATAGGTTTCGTTTCAAGTTTTTAAAAATGGTACTTGAAAGCAAAGTAGTTTAATCTTTTAATATTTAATTCTGTAGTTAAAATAAGTATTTTTATTTTGCTGTAAAATAATCAAACACATTTAAACCAGTGTGAAACGTTTTATTTTCCAATGCTAAAAAAATCTAATATTGGCTGCTTTTCTAGAAATACCCGGATTTCGGTTTGTTATTCATAGCTTTATAATGGCATATTATTGACAAATTATTGATAATAATTAAATTCCATCGAATGCCTTTTAACAGAAGTCCTCAAAATGTGAGTAGCGATATGATTTTGAATGTCTAGTGACTTTTCACAACTTGCGAAAATGCGACGTGAGTTTAAAGTCACATAAAATGAAGTTTGTTTCTTAAAATTACCTATTTGGCCCATAAAATTATTTTTGATCAAAGACGAAGACTTATTATAAATTACATTTGCAAACAGTGGGTCGTAACTTTTAAATGTTTGATTGCTTCAATTCTGGAGAAAAGCTAGTTTGTATATTTGATTGTTTATAAATAGATGAGCATCATTCGTTCATGGAGCAAAAATGAGAATATAGAGCGGCAAAATCGATTTTTGAAATCGGCCTCTTTCTCACTCTTCAGGCCATTAATTATGTAAGGGCCGTTGTGGTCTGATGATGAGGTAGGTCTTTGTATCAAGATTGGAAATTCTGCATCATTCGAAATATGATTCATCCAAATACCCATCCTGTGCTGAGATTGATGTATGTTAAATCTCTCAATGAATTAGAAGAAATGTTCTCGCTGATGTAGTGAGGAATTTAGAAGAGGGTGGCAAGTTTCGACAATTTAAATAATTTTGTTTTTGTTTAATGAGAGAAAGTAAAGTCAACGTTTTGTTAAAGATAAATAAAATCTTCGTCAAAATTATCGCGACTAATTACATTGGTGTGTTATAAAAGATTTTTAAAGTACCATTCATATAGAAATTTTGCAAAATCTGAAAGAAGTTTCTTTGAAAATTTTCGCGACATCAATAACTTTCGCATTTACGCAACTTTAGATCCCTGGAATCTCTTATTCAAGAGTCTTAATTGGGAAATCTCAAATTATAACTTCTAAAATATTATAAAAATGCAATTTTGATTTTGCGAAATACATTTGGATAACCGTTAGTGTGTTTGAAAGAATCATGAAGATAAGAATTTCACATATAATCCATTTATTTTTAATATTGGGCATAAATTTGTATAAAACTTATCTGCTGATTTGTGTTATGCCAATTTAGTGATTTTTTTAAAAATTGTTTTTAATGTGATTCCGAAATTATAAGCATTTTTCTTACTAAAGCTATTGTTCCAGGAATTGATTTTATTTGAAAACTTCTTGCCATTCATTCCAGGACATCAATCCCAGTACTATTAGTAGTGTAAGTACATTCCTCTAGTTTTATTTATCAATTTTTTTAAAAAAGTTATTGCTTATTTATTTTTGGTTCTAAATTGTTCTAAGGAATGCAGTAAGTGGCCAAATATTAAACTAGCTTTGAATTTTCTTATGTGAAATGCGTTTATGTCATATAGTTATTACTAATAAATTGTTAATTTTGCACCATTATCTAGTAAAAAAATCTGTAAATAACTAATAATCTTAAAAAAATTCAGGACGAAGAAGCACGAATCATCCATGCATATCTAATTGTATAAAATGGGTGTATTAAGCTGCTTATGACTTGAAAACTAGGAAGGCTCTTATTTTGTAATTTCGTAGTTAAGAAATTTTGATGACACTAATGAAGATATTTGAAACCAGTCAATTACGAAATTAAGAAAGTGAAAGCTATTTGTATAGTTTTGCAAGGCATAGTTAAATATTTGACAATGACCGATTTCTTTTCCCTAAATAAGTCTATTATCGTGATTTACGCTTATGATTCGAATTATTCACGTAATTAGATGCCCTAATTGTTATCTCTAAACTATATCAGAGAAGCCTGAGATTTGGATCAATTGTGTAATTAGATATATTCTTTGTCATCTCTTAATTATAGTTGAGAATGGATAATTTAATTAAATAATAGATGTGACATAATTGGATAGTGGGTATGAATTATATGTCAGTCACGCTGCATCTAGTGCATTGAAGATATCTGCAGTAAAATATATATTTTTCAATTGATTTGCAAATTGAAATATCGCTGATTATGAAAAATGGATAAAAAGATTATTTCACCCACCGACTTTTCACCTGTTTTAGTTGCGACTTAAAGAAGTTTCTCCTCCTTCTATTAATCGTTTTAATATTTGCTTAAAAATTGCCCTTTTTATTATATTAAAAAAATAAAATGTCTTTATTGTTTATGTTAATCATAACATTTTGCAAATCTTTGAGTTAGTGTATGTTATAGTTTGTATAGTAGATGGAGATGAAGAAAATCGGTAATAGATATCATTGTTTTATCGATTTTCAAAATGACAGATCCACCTATGTCTTTTATAACTTCTCAAGAGAGGGAGGATAATTTATCAAATGAACAAAAATGGATTATTTAGTTTTCTGCTAATAAAAAAATTTAGAGTATTAGGTATTCAATGACTCGTATAATGATAGAATAGTGTTATTTAATTAAAAATTAAGCACAGATTACATTTAATTTGAGTCTTCCATAATTTCAATGTTTACTAGAATGTTTGTTTTCAATTGCATTTATTTTCAGTTAAAATTTTACTTAGAAAGTAATTTCAAAGATTAGTTTTCATGGAAGTTTATTAAAGGTAAATTGAGTGTTTAAAATTTGTGGTTTCAGGTGAGTTTTTCGCTTGTATACTTAATTATTGTATATTTTATTGTTCATTTTCAATGACCTTTGCATTTCTATCTCAACTATGACAGATGCTAGTTTGTCAGTTCTCTCTTAAAATCTCCTTTCTAGCAAAATTTAGTTTAAATAAATATATTCTGGAGTGCAATAATTTCCATGCATTTGAAGCAAAATCCTCCATCACTTTATGTTATTTGCCAGGAAATTGAAATTAATATGGTATTTGTTTTCACAGAAAGTTGCTTTCACTCTCATTCATGTTATTGTGAAGGTATAAATTTAATTATTGTGAAGGTATAAATTTTACATATTTAATTCCATTTGATTAACTTTCGCATTAATTCTTGAACAAAATTAATATTGATGTAAGGAATTTTTCAGTTCAAAATATCTTAATTCAATGCGTCCAAACCTTTTTTAAAACCTTGTTCTATTTAAAACTGTTTTCTATTTCTAAAGCTTTATTGTACATGTTAAATTTTATTGAAGATTTCGCTATATTGAAACGGGAAATTTAAGCTAGTTCAAAAAGCCGCTTTAAGCTGTTTGGGAAGTTTCTGCACTCATTGGGAGGTATTTTGTAGGCGATGAAAACTCTATAGTCTTAAAAGTAATCAAATCAATATTTAGAAATTCAAGTATCAAATGGTAATAAAGATTTTAATTATTAAATAATGATAGACTTTTGGCACCGTCCTGTTTACCATTTTTTATTGCTGTAGATTCAAAATATTTACCAAATGGCGAGCAAAAAAGTTTTAAATTAAAAATAATAATAAAAAAAGAAACGAGACTGAGGGCATTTAATAATAATTTCACTAAACTCGAAAGTGGTGCTCATATTTATTCTCTTCAGGCCGTATTTATTGTAACTTAGCTATACAATGCCATGTTCATAGATATCCCTGAACTATTGAGTGGGGAAAATCGCATATTTTCGAATTGAAATTGCTATTGCAGGAAAATCAAATTCTCAGAACAGTATAAAGTCTAAATTAAATAACAGAGAAAACCTAATTATTATCTCAGCAATACTACTTGGTGGATTTTCCGAAATTTATTATAAATAATAAATAATAATGCACATTATTATATTTCTTACATTTTACTTTGTTTTTAGAGATGTGTTATGAATGTTCGCCCACAATTAAGCTTAGAAAAATTTAATTGTATTCTTTTATATATACTGTAATATTTAATGTCAAATAATGAAACAAAAAAATGACTAATTATACTTGATAAAGCAATATATTCGTATATAGCTAATACACTCGCTCAGATAAACTTTAAAATATGTATATCTAACCTGAAAACAAATTTTATATAAAAAATATAATAGTATTTTTTTTAAACTTATTTTACAACTAGAATAACATCTTATTAATAGATAACAAGTCCTAAGCAACTATTTTATCTTTCTTATCGAAATTCCAACACCCCATAAATTTAATTAAATACTGGAATTAACGCAAGACTTACCATAACGTCCCAATTTAGAACGAAACATTACAATTTTGTACATTAAAAAAGGAATCTAGTGAATAATTCAATCGCAATGCTCGGAAATGGAATAAAAATATTTAGAAGTGATTAACATAGTTCATCCTTTAATAGTTCTTTTAATTCCTCCTTTAATTAACATAGTTCCTCCTTTAAAACTGTTATATATTCCGCACTATGCCACGTAGCCATCGGAATGCAAAGGGTTCAATTTTACAATAATGAATGATATAGATTTTTATGTATTAGAATTTGCTTTAAAAATATATAATGCAGAGTGTGAATGTTTTAATGCAGTTGTTTAACTGCACATGAATAATTATGAGGTATTCTTGCTCTAATATCTGTTCACGGAGCGACCTTGTCGCTCAGTCGTTTTCTCGTTTCTTTGCGTTGTTTGGAGAGATACAGTCGATTGGACATTCAACGAGATCACGGGCACACGGATACTGCAGTGTTGGATAGACAATGACCTCTATCATACATCAAAGCTTACCAGGTGAGAAGAGATGAAAATTTACTATTAACAGAAAACAAAATGGATCTGAGCTTTGTCTTCATAGATGTTGAACTACAGCCTTCGATCAGAATGTTAAGTTTATTTTTTTTAACTCATTCACTGCCAATGACGTTAAGAATGCTTTGTGTAAAAAAAAATAAAAAAAACCTCGCCCCTTCTAACACCACGTTAAATTATTGATATGTTCTATTACACTTACTTCATTTGAATTAACATAGGCAAAATTTATTTCTATAAATCTTGCAAGTCTGAATATGTATGGCTTATTGCATAAACTGAGATAAACATTTCTAATGATGTAGGTGAATTCTAATGCGTGTTTAAAGAAATTACGTACTTAAGTTTTAAACTTCACATTGCACATTAATTATTCTATATATTAAAGTTTGCATATTTAAATCGCATCTTAATATGAGCCGTTTATTTTGAAAATGGGGCAAGTCCATTTTTTTGTTATTGCGAGATATTTAAAGGTTTGCGTTCCAAAAAATTTAAAAATATTTGTAAATATTAATATATATATATTTTGTATTTTGTGGAACTAGATAATGTAAGTTTATAATGCTGACTTATAAACTTACAGTGCTGACTAAATGTGTTTACTTAATGTGTTTACAGTGCTGACTAAAAAAAAAAATAAGAGTTCCATTATAACTAAATGAACTTGCCTCATTTTCAAAATTAAAGAATTATTGCAATCATTCATTTAATTGGGAAATATTTTAGTTCCATCAGCCTTTTTTAAAGAATAAAAACAAATACTATTCAAATTTTTATAAATATTTATTCATTTGATAAAAAGGGAAACAAAACCAAGAATGTCCTAGAAGAAAATATAACATAACAACAAATTCAGTTTTGTTAAGAATTTCAATGGAATTTTATATTTCAGTTTATACGTAGGTATAATCAATTTGAATTTTATTCAAGATTTAACATTTTTGAAAAAATTCATGATGAACGGGAGGTATATATGGTAATAAATCCATCATATCCTTGTATTTTTCAGATGTAATAAATCTCCATTTTTTCTTACATAAAAGATAATTTTATATTTCTGAAATTACTTGGAATTATTTACATTCCTCGTTTTGTTGACGAATCGATAACTTTAAATTCAAAATCTCGTTCTATCTAAGTTTCGTCGAACATT
Organism: Argiope aurantia; assembly: GCA_026543865.1. Classification (NCBI taxonomy): domain Eukaryota; kingdom Metazoa; phylum Arthropoda; class Arachnida; order Araneae; family Araneidae; genus Argiope; species Argiope aurantia. Next base: position 35,802 of record JAPMOR010010328.1, on the reverse strand, counting down.
TTGTATGGTGCATCCCTTGTAAATCTGATCCAGCAAATAGTTAATCAATTCACGGTTTCTCCATCGGTATTTTTTTTTAAATTCGCCTTTTACAGAGGTTGGGTTGAAAATAAATTTCCATGTTTCATTTCATGTACTAAAAATTTGTTATGTTTTCGAAAATTTTGTATTTCTTTATAGTAGTCCTAGGGAATATGCAAGGAACTGGTTTCTGGATTGAATAGTTACTGCATAGTTTTACTCGAAAACCACGATCGTTCGGTAGAAATGAATGTCCTGACAATAAAAATTTGTGATCAATGATATTTATTTCGTTGTCACTGGACTGAATAATTGGTGATGGAAGTAAACATTATTATCGACACACAAAATTAAGATATACTTTTTATTATTTATAAAATACTGTACAACCACCGATTTTCAATATCAAAAATAGATAAATAGAAAAACCCTAGATTTCAGACATGTCAAACGGCCACATTTCCTTCACCATAGAGCAACCGGAGCTAAATTTTGACGTAATATATTCGGTCAAATATAATTTCAATCTAAGATGGACTTGCACCACTTTCAAAATAAACGGCTCGTATGTTGTTCTTTGAATAGATCTATAAAATCTATTTTATCGAAAAATATGCGACTTAAGGGCATAGCTTAGGATCAAAGACTTAATACTGACCATTAAGGAAACTTCTTTCACGAATTGAACTTTTGAAAATTAGGATCGAATATGGAATAGTTAAGAATTTAAATTTAAGTTTTGCTGTATGGAAGACATGGATATACTCCATTTAAATTTATATATCAAATATGAGCATAGAAAATCTGTATTAACACAAAGAAAAGTATTTACTTTAAGATATTCGGATTCAGTAGAAGTCATACTAGAGTTGGATGATTAAGAAGTAATTATATTTTTATAGCTACCATCTTCAATTTTTCTTGTAAGGTAACAGGATATCTCTTGATTTATTCCTATATTATTCCATTACGCGTTTTGGATTTATTTTTGAGATAAATAATCAATGAAATGTATCTGCAATATGATTAATCTAATCATGCTGGCTTTCGATGGTCGATAAAATCTTAAATTCGAAGGATTTCTTTTTACTGCCTTTTTCTGTTTTAGCTTTGAGACTTTTATGATAGTGAATAAACGCAAATCGAATATTATGTAATTAAATGCAGTTTAGTTTTAAGATGCATTTTTGAAAATAAGATTGAAACATTGACTAATTGGAAATAATAATTTTTTTTTTCAAAATTAAGAAATTAGATTCTTATGAAACCTGGTATATGATGTAATTTGAAACTGTTTCGAAGCCAGCATTCACAGCTATCTTCATACCCGTAAGCTTTTAAATACGCATACATGAGAAATCATATTTACATTAAAAAGTGTATTCCATGATAAATGCTACGATAAAGAATAGAGCGCCTAGAATCCATTCTATTTATCGCCATTTTGAAATTATGATTTATTTTTTTCATTGCAGTGTTCTTAGCGGAATTTAGCGAACGTTATCGACTGGTTTATTGGCTTTCGAGGCTTCATATATTAAAATATATTAATTTTCGAGTTCACTGTTATGTGGTGATCAGTGTAAATTTCATTTAAACAGTTCAGTATTAATACAGATGTAATAATAATCTTTCTGAAGAATTGAAAAGAGACGACTCGTTACAAAGGGGTTGCAAATCTTTCTGGCTATTTTGATGGTAAAAACCATTTGGATATTTTCTTTTATCCTTTGTGGTGCTTATCGCTTTATTCGATTGTACATTTATTGATGAGAAAGGGGTAAAAGTGAATATTACATCCTGGAATTCCTTTGATTCAGTAGCTGGCAGTGAATGAGTATAAAATGATTTTTTTTTTTTTAAGAATGCATTATTGGTTCAGATTACGTACCGATATATTGTTGACTTATATCCACATTCAAAATCCGAATTTTATTGGAAATTATTGTCTTGATTACAAAAAAAAAAGGTTGGTAGAATAAGAAATTAAAGGTACTTTTTTCATTTGGCAGTCTTGACAAAAGGAAATTTGGCCTTCAACTCTCTGTAGTTGTCAAATCTTGCCACAGAAGCAAATACTGACATGAAGAGCTGTTTAACCGTTATCTTGTCGAAGAGTGGTAAAAATTTTACAAACCGTTTAACATAAACGGTGATGCACATACACATATCGTTGTAACACATATACATATTGCTGCATGAATTAACTGTTTTTAATACTTACTGTAGATACATACTCCGAAGGAAAATGTTATTATAAAATTCAAATGAGATTAAATACCTACAAATTGGAAGAGAAAAATCAAATTTTAACGATGGAAGGTCAGTCGTTTAAGACCCATTTTATTACTAAAAATAAGCAGTGATTTTATGCTTAAAGCAAAATCTAATGCAAAGAAATAAAATTTGGATTATAAAACTACGGAATTTTATACAGAGTAAATATATCCTATTTTAACCCTTTCAACCCTTCCTTGTAAATTTTAAGAGATCTGATGATTAAATTATTTTCAGGGATAAAAGGGCCTTCTCTTTCATTCTGGTCTTGGCTGTAGTTCACATACACTGCTTGCTTTAGTTTAATGTTCTGAGAGATTTTATTCACCTCAGAAAGGGTTTCATATGAATAGTGTATCAGTGAAGAATTCTGATTAATGACAAAGCCCAAATAATGAGTACCGGGGAATGATGTGATCTTCCAAAAATCTTAAGAAGGAAGAAATTTTATTTCATATAGATCAGATATCAAATAAAAATATATTTTGGAAAATGCATGAACTCGTATAATCATATGGTGGAATGTATTCATTTAAGAATAAGCATTTAATGTTGTATGGTATATTTAACTCAGTTTGTTATAGAATTTCGAATGTAACGTTTTTGATGGCATTTATCGCTTTTGCTGCATTTCTATAGAATTAAAAGTTGTTTGTTTGATTAATTTTGCTCACATAAGTTCTAATCACAAAAAGCACATTATTTTTTTTTCATGCTGAAACTTTTTGGACATTAGCCAGCAAGGTTAATAAAATTGTAAAGTAATATAAAAAACTTTTTCTCACCGATATTATAAATGATATAATTGAAAGATTCCTGAATCATACAAATTAAATAAGGGTGGTTTACATTAATGACACAAGTTTTATATTAATTTGAATTTTGGAGTTCTAAAATAAGTAATTCCATATTTATGGCGTCTTCTAACTATATAAAATGAATTTGCATAAGATACCTTCTTATTTTCAACGTAAAGAAAGTACTCAATATACTCGAGTTACTCAATATATTCTCCATTCATAATGGGATATCTTTTGATTTTCCAATGATGATGAATTTCAAAGGAATGCCCCGTATTTAATGTCCGAGTCAGTGAATATTATTTTGCATATGGGTTCCCATAAAAAGTGCACATCTCTCTCAATCGCTTTCTTTGAATCATTTCGTTAAGCTTCTATACGTTTTTTTTCCTCTATTTGCAATCTATCGTTGCCACGATACATGTTGAGCTCAAAAGTAATTTTCTACTAATTTTTGCCATTAACAATCAGGATTTTATCAGGTTTAAGATTTTTTGTATGCATTGTTTAAAAATATAGATAAAAATGTTTTTAAAGAATACATTACGTAATTATAATTTGTCAACATTAATTAAAGATTGTACCATCTATGGAATAATCGAAATATAATTGATTAAACAGAAAACGTTTATAATGGCTGCTGAAAACTTTACTTTGATTATTATTTAATTCGTTTATTTCAATTAATACTAAATTCCTGTTTTTGTTTAAAACATTGCCCGTTTTAGGTAACACACGAAGGATTTATTTACTCATTTTTTCACTCCTGATACTTAAACCATGGGCGTTACATTACTTTAGGTTCGAAATACCGTTTTTTGTAACATTTAAGTAAAATGTATTCTGCTATTGTAGAATTTATATTAAAAAAAGAATAGTGTTTTCACTTTAAAGAACGCATTTTACCATAATAAATGCTTGCACAAAAACGAGTTCTATTTCTTAAAAGGACAATTTAAAAATCTTTTAGACAGTTCTTGCAATTTTTAAAATTTTATGAAAAGCCTGTCATTGTCTGTAAAGTATACATTCTAAATGTGATAGTCCAGTATCCAACTATTCAATTTATGGAACACATGATTTATTGTATACGTTTAATGTTTAGCGAAAGCCTTGCCGTATATTTCCCTGATTAATTTTTTTATGGAAAAATGTCGAATAAATGCCTCAAATATGTTATTTTTGTCATTATTAGGTTCCCTCATTAGCAGTGGAATACAATTAAGAAACTTCTTTTAAAATTCTCAAAAACGTCTCGAATGAGATTCGCTTGAACTCGCTGTTAAAAAATACACTAGAATCGCGTGATTTATTTTACTTTCACACTGTTTAGTGCAAGTTTAGAAGATAAACAAATAGATTATGAACATTAGTGAATGCTCAAGACGAAATGATCTAATTCATAATTTAGATATGGGATACAAGTTAAATCGGAAAAATACCCATGTGGTTTCGTATATTTGTTTAATTTTTGAATTTGGAAACTTTTCCCACAAATTAAACTCGGGTTTTTCTTAGCAAATCTGGATTATTATTCAAAAAATGTGCGTAATATGTATAGATATAAATAATAAATTTTATTTTAAATTTTATTGATATGAACATTTTATTTAATGAATTGTAAACTATTTTTCAGAAAAATAAAATATTCGATAGAGCAATACATTAAGCATAAATATTGCAGTTCTATATTATACGTAAATGTTGGCAGCTATCACGGCGTCAAACTTCTAATGTCAGAGGTTCTTTGTTTGTTTAAAGCAATGCGTGCCCCCCTTTTGCACCTAAAATGTCTTTCTTTTTCTGCAAATTTGATATATTTCATCATGAGGAATAATCATTCCTTTTTTGATAGATCTTATTTATGTCTCCAGCAATAATGACTTTTGCTATCAATTATCATTTATGTAACATTCAATCTTAATATCAAAATTGAATATAATAACTCTTAAAGAAAAGATTTGATTAACTTTTTAATTTAATTAATGCTTAGTCTCCTTTAATGTATCTTAAATCTTTAGGAAAATATGGAGTGCTGCTTATGTTTAATAAATTAATTATGATGAGCTTAAAGGTTAAAATTGGTATAAAATGAATAAAAATGTGAAAATTGTCAGATTGTGTTAAATTTTGTTCACTAATTAATTAAATATTTTAATTCTTCACACGCAATTACGGAAGTTCCATGTCTGTACCGTAACCGGTAGTATAATTATTATGTGCAGAGACGTCATAAAAAGATTTTAATTAAATCGTCTATATTGCATTTTACAAGTTTCCTTACTTCCTAAAGATATTAAAATTCTTTAAATATTAAATAAATACATGTTTTAATTACGAGAAGCAATTTTGTATGAAAATATATAGACTTGTAATTTTGTTTTACCTGTCTGCAAGCAAATACAATTTCTCGTGGATTTAAAACCTTTAAAAAATGACTAATTTCAAACCAGTAATTTTTGATTATATTGCATAAAAACAATTCTCATCTGCCAGTGGATTTATGCACTTAAACAGTTATAGTTATTAATGCTTTCGTAAGCATTTCTTCTCGACTTTTTAATATTTTAAATGAAGAAGCTTATTGTTAGCGAAATTTTTATTGCAAAATTTCTATTGCATAAAAAAATTAATGATTTTTTAGACGTTCTTTTTTATTAAAAAATATTGGATATTTTTTTTAATTTTTTTAATTTTGCTTACATTTTGTTAATGATGATTCATAGATTAATAAGTTTCGAATTAAACTTTGCTGGTATTGTCACCAGAAGTCAAAGCATAAAATATTCATTGTTTAAGTTACTAGTAATAAAGTTATTGTTATAAGCAATTATTTATTGAGATAAAGTCAAGATTCGAATTGCAGTTTATCGCAATACGTTCTGCACATTATATAACTTTTTACTAGCATGCGAAAAGATATAAAAGTTTTCATAAATATTTTATATATGATGCATTTTTCTCGCTCTGTTTTGGAGTAAGTTGGTTAAGATGAATACAGATATGTCTCTCGAAATATTATTTACTGTTATTAGAATGTTTAGTGCATATTTGTACTTGTCATTTTGCACCAAGTTTCGCTGCGTATTGATGATTAAAAGAAACTTAAGACGGTGGTATATTGAAGATGCTTTAGGTCAAAATTAAACAAATTAAATTCCTTGTCTCAAAACAGAAGTCTAAATTAAAGTATAATATAATACTCTTGAGTTATCAATGGGAGAATCATGTATGATGACATGTAAATCACATCAATATATCACAAGAGGTTCAATTTGCGTTATCGAATTTATTGCCTAGTATTTTAGCAGAAATATCACAAGAAACTAATATTATAACATGAAATTTCTAATTAATTTGATTATTGTATTTATAAACGAACAGAAAATTATTAAAAGTTTTTTTTTAAATTAAATTTATTCTTGTCAAGAATTGAAATTAAAATTCTTGTTTTACAATTTCTTATTTTGTTTTAATGTATGTTATGAAATTTTAAATTACTTTTGTATGTACAATACTTTTGATAGTTTTGCAGTGAACTATAATGTCTTCAATTCAAATCAATTTTTTTCAAGATAGCACCAATTTAAAAGTATTTAAATTTGTACTTTTATTTGCTTTAAATTTTTCTTCTGAAGAACATAAATTTATTCTTATTAACAATTAGTTTCAAGAATGTTTTTTTATATGGTTACTAAACTCTCGAAAGTTAATTTACTGCTATTAAAGTGTGCCTTCAAAATTTTAAGGATAGATAAGTTAATAATTATAAAAAAATACATATATTATTTTGCACTTTTGAATATTGAAATAGCATAATTTTATAACATATGACACCGGTTTTATTAACATAAAATAACATTAATTCATCGAAACTATTATTTTTTAGACATCTCTGAAATGGCAATAAGTATAATAATAATTTAATGGTAGTTTATTGTCATTGAATTGCAATTATAATCCATTAAACTTAATTCATTTTGAAATGCAATCAGCTGTTCTTAAGAACAATTTATATTAAATTCTAATTAATTGAACTGTTTACGTTTAAAGCATATACAACGAATTATGATACGAGTGTGCCTTAATAATGAAGATTTCTTGTACTGATTAGTAATATTTTGTTAAGTATTTTGTGCAATAAATGCATATCAAGATTGCGCATTTAATTTTTAACTTGTTAGTCTAATTGAAGCAATCGTTATATATATATTTCGGGTATACAGCAATGAATCAAATGTATCGGTATATTTGAAGAATTTTATTAAGATTTTAAATAAACGCAACCTTATCTATTGGATTATGTTGACAACATTAATTTTTACTTTTAACTGTAATTAATTTATGATATAATTTAAGAACAATTTTCATAATTATATACATTTAATTTTCATAATTATATTTGCCTTATTTTCAGTTAAAGGCATTTTATAATTTAATATATTGTGCCACAGAAACTATTTAAATCTGAAAAAAAATCTTTCAAAAATAGAAGACGGTTCCAAAACTTTTAAGTTTTGAAATTAAATATTGTTATTTTTTATATATTTATAATATTTTTTTCAATTGTTTATGAATACTATGCTTGTATACTATTTTTTTTTCTAAGGACTGAAAACCACAAAATGTAATATCTGGAAATAGAATCCGTAATTTTTGGGCCAACGTATAGGTATCTAATTTTAGTTTTTTTAATTTTTCACGAAACTAGTTAGTGTTTCTATGAAGTTTTACATTATATTAAAATTGACAGAAATTAAAATCCAAATAAAAACTTAGAAACTTCAAGTTTTTTTTAACTTCAAGTTTAAAAAATCAAGCTTGAAGTTAAAAAAAAAATCCTCATATTTAAACAACCTGATATTTATGTTCTTCATAGCAATTGTGCAAACTCTCTCGATCTGATTATTAGCAGCCTTTTATGAAATAAGAACTTTATTATTATATTAAATGCATAACTATCCCTCTATAGCATCATATATCAACCAAGTTCATTGAAATAAATAATCCAACAGCATAAGGTAAAATTAAGTTAGAAGATATAATTTCAATTTACATAAAGTTTCTATTTCCTCTGAAAATTTCTTTATATATTCATTGATATATTTCAAAAATATTTTAAAATATCTTTAAAATATTTACATAATTGATTTTAATATAACAAAAATACTGTATTCAAATCTTGTTTATTTTAAAATGACAATTTTAGTAGATGTTTGAAAACTTGTATGTAAATACAGCTGATTAGTTTACGGCAACATTTGTGAAAATGTATATTTTAAAGTTTGATAGATTTCAAATGAAACTATTGTTTTTAGAAAACTACATCATTAGAAATTGTTTCCTTTCTTCAAAACTACTGTAAAGTACATTGTACAAAGTTTGCTAATTGATGTGCATAAATTTGCCATAATTATTTATTTATATTATTATTGTCTGAAAGTTGATTGGGCAATTCACCTTTTCTCAACAGTTATAAGACACTATATAGTATGTATTTTAAATACAAACTCTATGACTGAAACCAAATTGAAATGTTTGGTTTTCAAGCATCTGGACTGGATCTTATAAATTTGTAACGTCATAATAACAAGAACTGTAATCAAAACTCTGAAATATAAGCATTCAGACGAGAGAAGAAAGAACGCTGAATTATCAATCCAGACTGATCAAAAGGAAAAATAAAATATCGGTGATTTGTTTCTCATGACGGCATGTTGCAGCATAAAATAATAACTTTTTTGAGAGATTTCCTCGCCATAACAGAAGCCTCGACAACTGCATAGCTGCTTGAATACCTTTTTAAACAAGTGAACGGGCTTATGTCTCTCTGTGGAGTTTCTAAATATAAAAACAAATTTAAATGTGTACGAAACTACATACAGAATATATAAATTTGTAACTTCATTTGAAAAATTGATTGCCTTTAAAGTTTTGAAAAGATTCCAAGAAAACATATTAAAATAATATACTGTTTAATATAAGTAAACAGTATAAAAATAAAAGTAAGAAATACGGAAAATAAAACTCTATCTTTTTTTATAGTAGAGAGTTTTCATCTCATTCAATTTATACATTAAATGAGATTAAAAACTAAATTAAATAATTAGAGAATTAAATTAGATAATACATTAAATTATCACATTGAGACCATTTAATTAAAAAATAATCCTATGTTTCATATTTAAAAATATAAGTCGACTTGTATCCAATTATGTTATTTAATGTGTTAAAAGTTTACAAATTTTTAATTTTCCGATGCTTACTTTGCTTATATCTTTGAAAATGAATTAATTTTTTCTGGTGTTTATCTTTTTGAATTTTTGTGTTGGCAATCAATTTTTTTAATAATATTTTGGAATCGTCTTCTAATTTTCCTTTGAAAATAACATTTAAATAATTAATATTTTTTAAACAAAGTAACAATGATTGTTAAATATCTGATGTTATGCTTTATTAAATTTAATTAATAAAGATTAATTTTCCAGACAACTTGATAAAAAATAAATTGCATAGCTAATTTTGATGATTATATTTTGAAAAGCCATTGTTCCAAGAAATCATTATAATTTTTAAATGTATAAACCTTCAGAATACTGTTTAAAAATTCTTAACATTTAATTTTTCCTAACATGCAATTTTGAACATTCTAAAATGCTTAATTTTTTCATAATCTATCGAATTGTAAAATTGGCTAAGTGAGCAACTTGATCTTTTTCTAAATTGGAAATATGTTTTTTGCATCCAGTTTTCATCCAGTAAAAGATGCAATAGATGCATCGTTTTTTTTTCTTCTTTTTTTTTTTAAGTGCTGTAAACGTAACCTTCCACTTTCTGCAAAAATTACTCTGAACCGGGTTGTCGAGTGAAAAATATGTTGAATTTATCATAACTATGATTTTGCTTTTTGACAGTAAAATAATTTTCTTCATTTATTTAGTTTGAATATGTATTAAATTCACACTGAAGCTAACCCAGTGTGATTTTTTTTATCACTTGTTGAAACGTTTAAATCTGTATTAATTAAATTCACATTGAAACTAAGCCAGTGTAATTTTTTATCACTTGTTGAGACGTTTGAATCTATATTAAATTTATATTGAGGCTAATTCGCTTCATTTGTTGAAACATCAAATATCCTGTAAATGTATTGAATTTATATACATCTCGAATTTTTTTCCCGAAGATAAATTGATTACATATTTAGTTCACTGCGAGACTAAATAAATGCATTTAACCGAAATTTGCAAATCAAACGTGCAATGATTCTACTATTACAACAAAATTGTTGAAACTGCATTTAATGATATTTTCTTTTTAAATTTTGAAGTATAACTTGAAAGACTATTTAGAATGATTATATACCTTTTTCAGTGAATCCTTCGAATGCAAGACATCCTCTAAATTGCTTCGAATTTAAATATAATTTAATTTTTTGCAATATAAAACTTATTTCATTTGATTAAATCAATGTATTATGTTGAGCCCATAATGAGTAGTCTCCCTGGAATTTCGATGTAATTTTTCGAATTTAAAAGCAAAGCGAGAATAATGCATTAACAACAAAGCTTATTGTTCTAATATTGAAATAGATTGGCATGCGCCATACTATCAAATCGCAGGCTATATACCAATAATTTTATGAAATAATGAAACTTTTCTAATGAATTCCAGCACAATTTTGATATACACAACAAACTCATCTGTGGTTTCTTTCAAGATTTTATTTTGTTATAAATGGTATAGTATATTGCTAATAAAACCTGTCAAATAAAGTTATAATTGATCTGTGTCTAAATGTCCCTGATGCAAGTTGCAAATTGAATACCTGTTATATATTAATGTTTGTTTTTATTGTTTTTGGTACGAAATTTTCTTTCTGTCGCTTTATTAGAAATCTTGTTTAAACTCCTCGCGGTAAATTGTTCTACTGGATCAGCTTCCCGTTATCGTATACTGAGGCATTTGATTTAAAAAAATGAATTCATTTCTATAAAAAAAATGTGATTGACATGACTTAGTCTGATTGATTGGCAGATGATTGACTAATTTTTAATAACAAATGACAAATATGTAAAAATCGTCACGTTAGATAGAAATTTTTGGCATAACTTAAAATTTTAGTCCATTTACGGTATAATTTTTTTCAGTTTCTTCAATTAAATGATTTAATATTTTAATAATTCAAAATATTATGTTAAAGAGATTTTAATATTGCAAATTAATTCTTTTTCTGTATAAAAATTTTTAAAGAGTATTTTAGGACGAATATTGAAACATGATGAAATTCTCAATAATTGAGAACCAATCTGAAAATGTTTTACAGCGGTTTCAGCTAAACGATAATTTTCTTTTTATGAAAATTCATTTGATTTTTTTTTACATAAACTGCGGTCATAGATAACTTAAACTGCGGTCATTTCATTTTATGAAATCGGTTGTTTTCGCAAAAAAATTTGAAATATTTATGCGGTTTTTGCTTATTCAAAATGAAAAAATAAATCCACCATTTTAAATCCATAATTAAACTATCCGTATTGAAAGCGATATTAAAACTCAGATTAAGAATATTTTTCTTTTTGTAACTTTAAATGAAACTTCCGTTATATTTTTGGGGCAATTAAAATTAAAAACCATATTTTCATATACATAAATGCAGCTTTAAAATACAATGCATTAAGTAAATGTTTCTTCCTACACATTTATTTGCATAGTATAACACTATTCTGTTCCTGATTAAAGTATGATGACCAAAATGCCACACATTTATTTTTTTAAATCTTGATGGGAAAAAAATTTTTATCCGGATCTTATTTTTGAAAGGTTTTACAATTCTCGAAATTAAATCTTTATGTATGTATTATGATTTTACAAAGATATAAACACTGCTGTCAGAATATATATATTTTTCATAGAAATCATAGCATTAATTTTAAACATGTTTTACCCAGCAGATATTACTTGTATTTTCTAGGTAAAATTGTTGTGTACTTAAAAGGAAATGTCACGAAAGGAAATGTTAAATATAGACAATCTCCTGCTAGTACGCATAAGCAGCACTCCTCCCTATTTCACATGCCGATATTAGGATTAAATTTTAGATATTTCAAATGATTTAATTGTGAACATTCAAAGTTGGAAGTTCTAAGCAATTAAACAAACGTTATCTTGAAAATTCATAAATAACATATTTCTGGGATTTATAAACTCCCCCCATATTGAAATGTATCAAAGAGTTAGGAAAAAAATTCAGATAGAATACTGAAACAACTAGACAAAGGATAATACGCCATGTGCAGTTCTATGAACTTAGGCACGATACAATAGATTTGAGTTTTCTTAAAGAAGTAGCAATCGTTCGGGATGTAAATAAAAGAAAAAGAAAACATTTACAACTTTTTAATTTTATACTCTATAGGAATAAGCAATATAATTATAAAACTTCTTTAGACGATGCGTGCAAATTGGACTGACCAAAATCCAACATTGTTCAGTAGTGTATTTTGAAACTAAGTACTGCGGGAAACGCTCAGCATTGGATGGTATTAGAGAAAGTTTGAGAAGGAGAATTGAATCACAGAATGCATCAAATGGTGAAAATAAACCATATATCATTTCACATTAAAATATTTTTATTTTTTATTTTCAATGTGTAATTAATTATTTTACGTAAACATTGTAACAGTGAAATTATGAAATGTCAAAAATGAAACAGTTCATATTCGAAAGTATATTTGATTTTACTTTTACTAAGCATTAATATAAAAAGTAAAATCCGTTATATAAATAGAATGAAAATGTTTAAGAATAATTTTTAAATGTTCGGTGATTTCAATATATATTGAAACTAAATAAATGAAAATTGTATCATAGGTAAATTATTTAGAAAATATCATGAGTTTTCTGAATCAAAATATAAACACTTTTTTTTTGTCATTTTAATGTTATTTCTTGTTCCTAATTACAATTGTCCTATATTGTATTAATAATAATAGTAATAATAATTAAATAAAACCATAATATATACAAAGGTAAGGTTTGACAAAGATCACCAGGCGTTTAGAGACATCATGCAATTTATTCCTATTTCTTTCTAACTAAATAAACTAGCAGTTTCCACTAGATTCAAGATTCTATGATATCATATTCGAGAAAATCACGCAAAATCATTCCACTGTTCGGAAGAGGGAAAACTGACATATTTTATTCCAATCTTTAAGAGAACACTCTAGCTACACCCATGAGCTACCCCTTGAGAGAATACCCATTTGATATTAAACATTGCTTTTTATCTAACTTCTAAAATTAACATGAATATTTTAGAAGCTAATCTAATTTATCACTCATCACCAGAATTATCATTCCGAAAAAGTAATCAAACCATTGTTTCTAAACACGTTACTGAATGTTTATGTTCTTTGAGCATTGGATATATGATGCATATGATCATTTTTGGAAATTTTCCCTCAGTTCTTCCTCCTCCTTTACTCCCACTCTTATAGTAGAAGACATAACACGGATTGCATAATACGCGGATTGCAGCGTTTACAGTAGCGACTTTTACCATTTATGAGATCGATTAATTTTCTTTTATGTAATAATTCTACAATATTTTTAATATCTCAAATATTTTTCGTAACATTTATTCATTTTATTGCTTAGTTAATAATACTTTTTTTCTCAGAGTTTGTTTGAAACATTTCATTCTTTTAAAAATTGGGTATTCATTATTATTTAAGATTCCGCTTTTATGTTTTATCTTTTAACGGTTCTTCACTTTTTGCTTATAATTTATTTTAAAATAAAATTTCGGCAGAAAATTTTCGTTTTTAGTTCTAATTATATATATATAATATTTTAAAGTGTACATTTATTTGGATTTAAATTAATTAACCAGTCCAAGTTCAATACTGAATGTATCTCATTCCAGTTATTTTGTAACATAACATACAATTAGAATTTCGAACTGTTTCTAATTTTTAGAAAAAAAAATGTTTTAAATTAAAATGTCATCCATGATATGCAGCATTTTTAATATAGAAAATATTTGACTTAAAATTATATTTCAGTAAATCTACTCTATTGTATACAAAACTACCGCAATCAAAACTAGTGCATCCGTCAATATTTTATCCGATTGCAAATTTACATTCGCGTCTATGCAAGCTATAGCATAACTGCTAACACTTTCTTTTGTATTAAGGACTGTGTCTTTTTTCTTCTTTTTTTACTCTTTCTTTAAATAATATTATGACGAATTTTGCTATTTGTTAGTAGAAAAATACGATTAGGCAGCTTTGATATTTGGAGTTAGACAGTTTTCTCTGGGTGACTAACATATATATTTATTATTAATGAAAAGAAAATACCTTTGAGCTCAATATTCCTATTCTTTTACTTTTTTCTACAATTATTTTACAGACACACATTAAAAATTAACTTTTTCCTCAAGTGATTTACTTTCATAAATGCCAAAGAGTTTTATTCAACTTTACATGTTTCATGTAAAGGTGGAATGTTGAAATTTTTTTCTCTCACTTCTCCATGCGCTAGATTATGAAATTTTCCGCAATTACTGGTGCAAAAATACTTCATTAATTGTAGAACTCTCAAATATCAATTGATTTATAAATTTGATTAAAAACTAATTTCACACAATTGACAATTTCTAGTATCCAATTTGATTTTTTTTTAGATTCCATAATTTTTAAAATTAAGAAATACTTTAAAGATTAAAAAGAAAAAAAATTATTTTCAAAGACGATTTTATTAATGGAAAATAAATATTTTGATGAAAATATATCAATATGAAGCAATTAAAAAGAAATGTAATAAATTTGTTAAAAAGTCATATTTTATAAAATGTAATTTAGATTGCTGTTTATTTAGAGTATTTTGAGTTGAAATTCATTTAGAATATTTCTATCAAAATTGTAGAATTTTATGGATTATAGGAGCTTTGTAATCTATATTTTTAATTAAAAAAATTAAAATGAAGAAAATTTAAATTTTATAAAAAAAAGAATCAAAATATTGTTTGTAATATTAAGAAGATAAAGTTAAATTTTTCTGTTTCAAGAACATGCTTTAACGATTACCGTTTTGACTTCAACATTTTTTATTACTTTTTTTTTATTCTGCGTTTAAATTATTTAGTATCACGATTAAATTTTTTAAGTTTTGGTTTGAGTGAAAGGGTGGTTTTTTTAGGAACACTTTCTTTTGAAAACAAGCAGTCGACTCTGCGCCTTATTTTACAATTCACCTCTGTTCTACAGCTTTAAGTATATATGTATTTAATAAAGTATATTATAAAGCACCTGTAGCAGATACTTACAGTTGTATAAGCGGAGTGACGTATTTTTTTAATATCAATATCATATTTTCTGAACAAATGTAATATTTATTTTTGGAAACTCAGAAGATGGTCGATGCGGAACATGTCAGTTGAATTGATTTTTTTTATCTCTTCACAAAATGTGCTTACTTGTAAATGTATTAATAAAATGCGATTTTTTTTAAGATGCCAGTAGAAAATCAGTATATACAGTGTTTTTAAATATTTTCTTGTTCACTAAAATAATGGGAAATATTAAGTTAAGCAATTGCTGTACAAGGTTTTCTTGGTATTTTAATTTTGAAAAAAAAAATGTATGTAGCCATTTGAAACATTAAGAACACATTTGTTCTAGTGAAAGTCGGGTTCAAAAGTATAGATGTAGTGTCCCGAGGGAGTTTGAGGCAGCAACATGAATTTTCACTTCGTATCAGAATTTACTACCATGACGAAGTCTGTTTCATTGTTGTTTAAAATTTTTGACGGATTCAACACCATTCATTATGCATGTCCTCCTGTGAAACGTTTGGTATTTCTCCATTTGAATCTGCCTTTATATAAGGGCATTGCTTTTACTGCGCCACTAATGGGTTGCCGATTTCCACATAGGTATCAATGACTAAAGCAGGCATATAACTGACTATATTTGAGACCATTAAAAATTGCTTAGATTCATTTTAATCTTTTTACAATAGTAAACTTGCATCTCTTCTCAACCGGTAAGCTTTGACACATGATAAACGTCATTGCCTGTCCAACACTGCAGGATCATTGTGTCTGTGATCTCGTTGAATGTCTAATGAACTATATTCCTCCAAATGACACAAAGAAACGAAGAAACGGCTGAGCGATACGGACGCTTCATGAATAGTAATTGTAATAATGAATTCTTATAATTACACATGTGCAGATCGACAACTGCATTAAAAAATTTGCGATTGTGTATGTGCATGTCAATAAATGAATTTATTTTTACACTTTGAAGGTGAGTGTTTGGGTATCTACTCACATTTTTGTAGGTATTCGTAAAAATCTTTGAGAATAATCCTTTTTAAAGGAGGACAAATTATAAACGAAACTTATTTTATGTTGGGCCAATTCTTTAATATTGATAATAATAGTTTAATATTGATATATTATTCATATATTAATCATACATGTCTAATTCAGTTATAATAATGTCTAATTTTGAAGCAGTATTAGGACAGTTTTTAGACAAATTGAATAAACTGACGAGGCTGATGCTTGAGCTGGCACTTTCTTTCCAAACTTCGGCATTGTATCATCTGGGGGTTCTCTGATAGATTTATCGTGCACTAGACGATTTACATAGTGGTTCTGCGATAAAATTATATTTCGTACTTAGAATGTTTCGGTCCCGAATTCGATACTATATCATCAGGCCAATACAGGTCTATTTATGCATAAAATGAATTATCATAAATGTAGTATCCGAATATCATTTATTACGCGTAAACTAAATCTTAAAATAAAATATGCCACTCGACTTTTTGAAATAATTAATACATTACATGTTGACTAATATTTGTATGATCTTCAGAAACTTTAAGTGATGGCTCTGAAGTTTTTTTAAAAATAATTTTGCATTTTGAAATGTTATTGGAGAAGCAACTGAATTCCTTTCTGAATTTTCAGTCAATAAAAGAAAATATAAGTGTGGAAGTGTAGATTTTGTTTTCATAAAATGGAAAGTGACCAATAGAATTTTTCCTTCAGTCTGTCTTTAGTTCATAAATTAGATTTAACTCGTTTTTAATCACAATCACTCATTTTTGTATCTAACTAATGCTGAAATTAAATATTTAGATGCCAAAAAAATTATGGCGAAAAATATTTATTTTTGTTGAGGGTATTCAACTTATTGTGTTGAAAAATAGGTTATCTGATTATTTCAAAGCTGGAGAATAATTCATCTTTCCGATAGTAATGCATTAGTGAAGATTTTAATATAATTAAAAATTTTTGAAGTCACTTCTAAGATGCTTTGAATTCATTAGGAAAAATGTAGAAACATTTTGACTTGTTAAAAAGTACTTTAAATACTGTTTTTTATTTTCAAATAACTTTCACTGAAATAAACATTTATTTTATGAAGCAGATATTTAATATATTTATTGTAACTCAGCTTTACAATTCTGTTGCACGTGGTTGCTATTCTGTTTTCTATAAAAATCGCTGCAGTTTCGTGTCTGCAATAAACTTCACCAATGATTCATCTTGAAATTCTTTAATTATTGCTAACGTATCGTAACGTATAATCCAAATAGCGTCTTATTTTCTATTTTGTCATTGATTTCTTCAATCTGAATTTTTATGTAATTTAGGTGTAAAGGGCTAAAACTGAACCATTCTTAAGTCGTTTTGTATTGTATCTCGATATGGTTTATGAAAATGTTTGAAATTTTTGTTTGCTTTTAAGTGCTATGGATTCTAATTAATTAAATATGCACTTAAAAAATAAATTTATAGAATTCTATTAACATTTTTAGGCTTTTATTTAATACTTTAATTTTTACCGATATCAATCTAAATTTGTACATAAATGAAATGCACTACTCTTTTATTTAAATTTATTGCACTGTTATTTCTGCTCTTGTGTTTAAATTTAAAAACAATAACAATAGGAATGCTATTTTTTGGATATTTTTGTATTCTGAAACAATATGCTGCATTTTCTGTTTAATTTCATAGTATAATGAAGACAGTAGAAAAAGATTTTGTTGATTGAATCCAAACTTCTGTTTCGGTTAAACATTCATATGCATTTGAATCGAAAAACAAATTCGTTGACGAATGTTTGCCCAAAATTAAATGTCAGTTCTACAATTCTGATTATAAAATTATATTGAAATATCAAGTTTATTATAATTTTTTAGTTATCTTTTTTCAGACGAACAAAAATAAATGTATAAAAGAATAGAATTTTTCCGTTCAGAGTAGAGGTAAAATGTAGGACTTCAACAAAATATCGTTGTCCAGTATTTTGACAGTTACAGAACGTGTGAGATCGTTAAAAGGTTTAGTAAACAGTTCGAATTAGTGTAACAGTTATTTATTTACGAGTTGCACATAATTTGCATACACATTTTGGGAATACTTATATGAATAAAAACAAGAATCAAAGCAGGCAGTACATGCCGTTGCCTGACCTGAACTGATTCATAGCGCCACAAGACTTCAGGGGGCGTTGTCTCTGACGTCATCGTAGTCAGTTATGGTTAGTATTACAAGAACGGCTACAAACTTAAGTTGTGCTATTTTTTATTTTTGTATACGGAAAATCAGAAACTGTTACAATCTTAAAATTATATATTATCCATGAAGACGGAACTAGCTGCTTCAAATTTGGATAGCCCCTATTTCAAGGATCCATGAGTACCCAACGTATCCTCTTTATTTATATTTTTTTCTTATAAAGAGTAATCCATTATATTTTTTAGTTAAAAGTAATAATTTAGCTTCTAAATATATATCCCTTCACTTTGCCAGTTAAACATAGAATTTTCATCATATTTTATGCATTGAATTAACCCGTTTTTGAATATTCTCTCTATTACGAGAGACATGCATTACGAATACTTAATTCATTTTGAGCTTATCCCCTCTCATATGAAGCGTTTTCGGCAGAATTGCAGATAATCGGATCACTTTGCAGTAACCCACGTATAATTTCCCCTTTTTAATTAAATATTGTGTAGCTTCGAAGGAAATCATTTCATTTGACAAATGAAATAGTGACCGTATTTCGTCAAAATAATTTATTACACTTTACCTTCTATAAAAACGGTACGTATTTCTCACCTGGCATTTATTGTCTTAATGTTCTGCTTCTATATATTTATATTTTTCAAACATGCTTTTATAAGTATATTAAAAATAGAAAAGAAATCAGAAATATGGATATCGTAGTTCAAATTGCAGAACTGATGGGGCCTATGGCAAATTAATTAGAATTTTAATTTCATTCATTTTTAATTTTAATGAATGTTTCGGTATATTCATTCATTTTCATTCATATTTATTCTCATTCACCCCTTATCATCTTGTAACTCCAAAGATAAAATTTTTTTTTTACCATTTTCCACAAAAATGAGATAAACATTCATGATAGAATTATATAATACTTCATGTCCTTGATTTTTAGTTTTATTTTAATTTAGTTTTTTAACATTACTATTAAATAATTCTATTTTACAAAAGTTCTTTTTAATCTGCATCTATTAAAATAATGTAGGTGAAATATCTATTAAAAGATATGTAGTCTCTTTCTAACATTCTCCATTAATCTTAACATAACTGAACCTTCTACGCTTAAGATACATTGCATTTTCTAACAATTGCAAGAAATTTTATTCTTTCATATGCAAGAAATTTTATTCTTTTTCTTCTCAATCTTAACACGATCATTTTGGGTTACTATAACATAATTTCTTAGTCCTTGGAAATTTAATTTCCCGCTGAAACTGACGTGTACCGTCTTTCTATGTATTTCAAAATTTTATGGCCCTTTCCTTAATATTTTTATAATATTTCTCACCTTCTATAGCGTATCCATTTTCTTTTTGTATTCATCTATCATCTGATTTTCATTCAATATTTTGAAATTACTTCTCATTTGAAAATCCTTTTCTCTATTTCTCTATTTCTCTATTATTTAATTATTATTATTTAACTAACGCCATTATTTAATTATTTATTATTATTTATTTAACGCTATTATTTAATTATTATTATTATTATTTAACTATCGCTTTGTAGATGTATCACATGCATAAATTGAGCATAAAAATTTAGCTAATATTTTTAACTTGCCTTCATCAGACATTTTTACGTTAGTAGCTAGCTATCTTTGTGTAATGTTGATATTACTTCATTCATTGGCAATGAGGTGGTCAGCTGTACATAACACAAGTAGCTATCGCTGCATACACAATAGCAAGAATTTTTTTTTTAAATATATAGTTGGGAGCGTGGGTTATCCTACATATTGAACAGCGAGATATTTTAATGGCTTTGAAACGAAAGCAGCATTTCGTAAATAAAACACAAATTCCCATTATAATCGATGCAAGGTCACAAGAGGATTACTGCCCATTGTTCATTGCTTCACGTGTTTTATGATTTTTTGGGAAAAAGAAGATAATTTCATATTCTTAATAGCTGTGTTTTCTTTTTTATTATTTTTTTCAATTCAATTCTGTTTTTTTAGGAATTTTATTTTTATTATTTTATACATATTTATCATTATTATTAATGGCTCAGAATCTAGACAATTTTTCTCTTTCCTGTAAAGGCGTTTTCTTTTGTTTCTCTTGATTATATATATATATATATATATATATATATATATATATATA
>JAPMOR010010328.1:0-13502 GCA_026543865.1 Argiope aurantia | reverse complement strand
AGGATGAATTATTTAACATTTTTCAGTCATTATTTAATCTAACTTTTATTACTGTACACATCTTTGCATGTTTGTTGAATCTATTGTTCTACTCATCTCTGCTTGCATTGTAAATATTTTAAAAATAAATTTTAGCGTATCTGCTTACAAGTTTAAAATGATTTGTTTTATTGTTTCATTTTAGCGATACCCCCCGCCCCCTCTCTGCATTTCAACCCTTTGTTGAATTGCGACTACTATTTAAAAAAAAAGTGCAATTAGCTGTATCATGAAAGCTTTAGAGATGCGGAGTATATTTTTGGAACTATTTAAATGAAGTGGTTTCAATTATGTGCAGTCGGACTTTTTTTTTACTACTCATTTGGTTGACATAAAAATTTTAATTTTGTATACAGCAATTTCTATTTATTAAAATTGTAAAATATTACATTTATTTTACTTAGTTATATAATTTAAAAATTAGCATTTATGCTTCTTAGCAATTTAATGTAAGGCAAAAATAATTATTATCTTTATATTATATGAGTTTAGAATGAAAATAGCGTAGATGATTCTAAATTTATTTCGAATAATTTAAGGATTAAAACCAGCTATAAACTGAAAATTGCAGATTTTTCAATAAGTGCATGATTTGTGCTTAAATATATACCCTATTTTTAATGCGCCGTATCTTTTATCAAAATATATTGCTAATTAGTTTTAAATGAACTTTAAATTGCGTAATCAATGCCGTTTAATATTGATAATGGGTTCAGCAAAAAGAAGTCTAGAACTAAATAGAATGCGGTCTCAGTCCTCTCGCCCTCCATATCCGTTACTATTTCGATCACTGAACGGTTTTATGCATATGAAACGGCGATTTTATTAAATACAAAATATTTACAGAAAAAAAAAAGAAATAACAGAAAGTGTATATTTCCAACTCGAATGTCATTCCCGCCATCCGATCGCGGTTCCAAATTACGAGGTAAGTCTCAAAATAGCCGTAGCGTTGCTTTAAAAGCATAATACTATTATAACTAAACTAATCTTAGCCCTTGCTTCCATTTTATTAAAGGGATGCGGTGGCCTGGTGGTAAGGCCTCGGCTTCGGAACCAGAGGGTTTCAGGTTCGATTCCACAGAAGAACCGCCGTGTAAGCAGGTCTGGTGCACGTTAAACGTCCGGTCCAAACGTCCTCCCGCAGGCGTGGTGTGGTGTGGAAAGGAGGGTGCCAGTTCAGGTGTCGTCCACGTCATCTCACTGCGGTTCAAAATTACCAGGTCAGTCCCAAAATAGCCCTAGTGTTGCTTTAAAACTAAACTAAAATAAAACCATTTAATTAAAATTTACTTGGAATGAAAGTTAATGAATAATATAAGAATATCCAATTTCTGCATTTTTAGTCGTCTCCCACTTTTGCATTATTTCAGGTTTCTTGCATTGGGTTTCGAAAAAAAAAATGTAGATACTTTTAATAAGTAAACAAATGGCTTCACAAAAATATCAAATACTCGTAATTAGAGCCTACAGTTTAGGAAATAATTCTGCCTAATGCTCTTTTATTAATTAAATATAAGAGCATAAATCATTATTTCAGAATTTTTTTATGCATCAAAATTTATATTGATTGCAATATATTTTTATGTACTGTATTTGTTTCGTTCTTCCCAATTTATGTTATGGTTTTTTGGTAGAAATTGATACTTTGATTGTATCAAAAAATGTACTTAATTCCATTAGTTATTTTAATGAGGTAGACTTAATGAAATTAAAATTAATACAGTTGTTTTATAGATGATTAGACGATCGCCGAATGCAGTTAGATCACATTAGGTCAGAAACAGTTAATATATTATTAGATAGTTATAGTTGAAGTATTTATTTTAGCACTTCCCTTCATATAGGATGCGAGTACGATTTTAGAAAAAGAGCGTAGGGGAATTTGTTTTGATTCTTGGCCTTTTGTATTATATTTCTGTATCGATGTATCAATTTCGGAACTGATTTATATTATGCATGTTGATACAAATAACTTTCTCTCCATTTTTCTATGCGTAAACTGACTGATTTATGACTGGATGGATGATATCACTGTTGATTAAGAAGAGTATCAAGAGGACAGAGATTTTCCCTGTGCAGAGTGGATCTGGTGTCGACGAATATATTTTGAAAGAGATCTATGAAAATATTGAGGAAATCTTCGAAGCTAATCAACGCCTTTTGTTCTTTCGCACTGTCAAGAACTTAACATTTTACCTTTCAACCACTTATATTTTTTTTTGTCTTTTCTTCCTGTGAAACATGACTTTAGTTAAAAAGAACCGACTTTGACTTCATTATGAACTGAATAATTTGAACTTAGAGTGCAGATTACAAACATGTCTGCACTATCTGAACTATCTTGTATTTTGAAATTGTGTACCTGTATTTTATATTATTTCCCGGTGAATTATAAATAAAAAAAATATTATCTTCTCCTAAAGAAAAAAAAAAAAAAGGATGGAATCAGTCACTTAAGGCTCCCGTGAATCCACATCGCTCGCATCCAGACACCACTTTATGGGCTGGCATACGACTGCCGTGTGATCTGACGTGCATGTTGTTTCTTGTGTGCTTTTTGTTTTCATGGTAGGCAAAACTTAACTATATTAATTAACCTTAAAAACAGTTACACCTACAACTAAATTCAATGCTTTTTCAAAATATTCCATTCTTTTCATAAAGTCAATGCATTATTTCATTAAATTATTTTTAATTTTTAAATCAAATTCTTAAGCCAAAACCATTCTTACCTATTATATGATCTATAATAAGAAAATTCTTTTAATACAAGCATGTAAAGCAGCAGCAAAACTACAGCATGTAAAGCAGCAGTATTGCGAGTTGAAATGGCCATTAATCTTACAATTAAAGCCCGTAAAATTATAAAATATAATAGTTAAGATAACTTCAAATTCGATACATTGAGCTAGATTTAAGATTATGCAAATCTGATTGCCATTTATTCGGTGCAAAGCTCTTATTTAGGAACAAAAAGTCATTATTTGGCAATAATTCATCTTCACCTTTACAAACATGCCAAGTACTCCGATTTAATCGGATTTTCTCCTATTTTTATCAGTTTATTCAGGTAATACGAAAATTATCAGAAAACTCCGATTTTTTAAAGTGTGACGGTTTTATTTTTGTATTTCCCACTCTCCCTATGTAATTTGAATAATCTGCTTGCCAAATGCAATTTAAAAAAAATAATAATACTTTCGGTTTTGAAAAATTATCGTTTCTGATACTGAATGCGGTTTGCTTTTCGTCAGTCGCTAGACTTGCGCTTAGAACACGGGCGCGCTCTCAATGCGGAGACATAGAACTTCTCTGCCACGACGCGGATGTGAAGATCCTCCAAGCTTTCCCCGCTGACGAAATCCTAACCAAACTGGACCACTAAATCAGTTATTATACAGCAGATTAGGACAATGTATGCTAGGGATATTGACATTCCCACATAGCAATGCTTCCTACGAACGTATATTCAGTCTTGTTCGTAGAAACAAAACAGATTTTAGAAGCTCGATGAACATTTCGACATCATAGTCGATTTTAATTGCTAAATATCAGATTTCAAATGTTTGCTATTCTCAAAAATATGATAAAGATTTTTTTTTAAAAAGCAAAATTTGCTACTACTGTTGCATTAAATAAATAAGTATTGGAATATTCATAGTTTTCTTCATTTTGTGTTTATACTTATTTTTAATGAAGCTGATCTTTTTTATGAATCTAAAAATTTCTTAGGAAAAATTTTCACCTTTTCCTTCAGAAAAAAAAAAATCTTTTGTAAGTATTTCTACTAAAATATTTTTAGCATGATTTGGAAATCTCAATAAAAAGGTAAGTCTTTGTAATATCAATCAAAATTGAAATGTTTAGAAATTTATTAACTACAATAAACTTCTTAAATAATGAATAGTAAGAAAATTTACAGCTAAAGAACCAGTTTTTATATTTAAGAAGTAAAGTTATCTATGTGTGTACTTCATATATAAAATAATTTTAATTTGTTTATTGCTGTTGTTTATTTAAACATTCTTTGAGTTTCATTGCTTTAAATAAATCTATGTCAAAACTGTGAAAATAAGGGAGTACATGGGAATAACTAGTAAAAATTTGGTATCGTAGATTTGCTCCTTTTTTTTTTTTTTTTTTTTTGTTCGCTCTTATTTTTCTAGTCTTGTGCTCCAAAATTTTTTTATGTAGGGTTGGCAGCTCTGGGTTGCTCTAGGGTTGGCAGCCTCTTTATTACAATCCAAAATATTCGCGACGCAATCCAGCAATTAAATTTCTCTTTAACCACTGAATTCAGCGTCGTAATATATATTGAAATTCAAAACAAAAACTCTTTATAAAGATAACAATTGATTAAATATAGAATAATAACTATACGACTAAAATATTTTTTTTAAATAAGCATAATTTCTAGTAAATATATGTAAGAATTTTGAATGAATATTAAATGCATAACAACAATTAATTCAGATAAAAGCAGAAACATTGCCAGAGTTGATAGAAATCTTTATTAAAAATATTTTTTAATCCACAATACCATTATTAATATAAAAAATGAAGCATGCAATACGATGAAATTAAATACCTGTTCTTATTATTGCTAAATCAAATATCAAAAAGCCAGTGATATACTTAATTTTGAGAAGAATCTGTAGATTTGTATTTAAAGAACAATGAAAAAAATTACTAAATCTTACATCGATTTGGTTAGAAATCGCGTACATAGTTTAAAAAAATGATACATTCTGTTATTTATATAAGGAATTTTAGATAAGCAAATCGAAAATTAGTGAAATGTATATAATGAAATGAACAAAATGCAAGACCTCTACAATGGTCTGAACTTTATTCTATACAAAATATGAACATTTATCATTATTTTCCTGGAGAAACTATTGAGATCTAGTTGTATTAAATATTCAATTGAATATTTTATAAATCAGTAATACCTTCTAAACTGTGGATAGTATACAATCAATTTATGATCTTAAAGTGAAGATAGCTTATGTAAAGAAGCAGCAATGCCTGATCCTTCTTAAATAGACGATCACTTACATTTATTAAGTAATTTTTAATTCAAAAATGTTTTAATTTGAAATGCAATAAACTCCCTCATTTATATAAGTTTGCATTAAGAAATAATTCGAGAAATGCTGTTTAGTTATTGTAAAATATGTAGGAATTGCAAAGGAAAGTAAGACCAATTAAGAAAATTAGTTACATCATCTAGAAGTTGATACAATTCCATAAAATGTATTTTCAATGATTACGATTACAAGTTATCTGCATTGATGATCAGTGTTATAAATCAAATATACCACCCATTCTGAAAACGTTTTAAATATACAAGTATAGAAGAAAAAGCAATAAATTTAGAAAATGTAGTTTCGTGCAATGAAAAATTATTCATGATGTTAGTTATCGAATTTTATAGTAATTAGTATTTTATGTTATCTAGTAGAGAAGTATCTAAAAAAATAATACGTGTCGTTAAGCTCTAAAGTACACATAGTATTTTTAATTTCTCAACAACAACAACAACAAAAAAACACGAATTGATAAAACAGCAGTTTCATTCAATTAGCAATTCCTCCTTATGGTAATAGTCAAACTATAATAGTCGGATTTAAATATTCCGGAATTGAACTAAAGAATTTAAACTGAGCATTTACAGTAAGTCAATCAAAATCTCTGTTGTATATTTAATTTGTTATAGGATAACAAATGTAAGAAATGATTGTAACAATTCAGTCATTTGTATAGTTCAGTTTATTCAATCGCAAAAAATTAGTTTGTCATGAAGTAAAAAATCAGAATTTGAAAATCTACAGGATCTTCAAATTTTCTAGAACTGAAATATTTAGAATATGTATGTAATTACAAAATATACATCATGCGAAAGTGAGTTGTTACATATAAATGTGTGAAAATTGCGAAAAACCGAATGTTAAGTAATTACTAAATGTGCATTTTTATTCATTAATATTAATGAGTGAAAGTTGAAAAACGCTATTTCATTTAATTAACAGTTCATTATAATGATAATAGTAGAAAGTGATAAAATAAATTTTTATAGAAATATTTAGAAATTATACTACGAATTTGCGTTTAGACATTCAAAATATACATAGTATATTTAATTCATAGCAGAACAGGGAATGCAAAAAATGACGATACATTGCCAAAAATGCAATTTTAATCAATAACTTGATTCGTATTTAATTAAAACTGAAATTTTATTCATAGCATTTCAAATCAAACTATGCATTTAAATTTTATAAAATTAAAAATATCTAGAATTTTAATATTATCACTCGTATTAAATTATTACAAAATGTATACCATATTAAATTGATTTGTAACTTATTTAGAGGAAGAAAAAAAAATGGGCGAATGGCGAAAGATGTGGTTTTATTCAATTATATGATTGATCGTAACATCAATAATTACATTTTATTTTTAACAGAAAACTTCAATATTTCTAGAAATTAATTTGGGAATGCATCTTAAGACGTTTAAAATATGCAACAGGCTTATTACATAGTACTGAATGAATTATGAAAATATGTATTTTCAAACTTATAAGCATTTGCAATGATTTGGGAGTGACTGACAAAAACACGAGAGAAAAGTAAATTTTTTGAGATAAACTGCCCCTCATGTGTTTTAAAATTATGATTCCACACAATTTTTAATGAAATTTTATCGTTGTGTAGATGCCAAAACCTGGCCGATGTAAATATAAATCTTCCATCTTACTCAATTTGCAATATATTATTTTCATTTATCTCGATCGTGTGTGAGAAGGTACAAGACTATTAAAACTCTTGTTACTTTGATATGAAGGAAAATTAAAGTGACAATAATAAATTCTTCAATAAATATCTTCAATTATTAAACGTTACTGTGCTTAGCAGGATATAATGACTTCACATTTATCAACACATTAATCGCAATTAAAATTTAATCAGCTATCTCAGAAGCGTACAGCGAACACACAGAATTCTAGTATAATCCTGATTCGCGATTATCTCGCCAACGATTCACGACGTTATTTAAGATCTGGCACTATTACAACTACTTTTTGGGGGGACATGGAATGATTTTCGGCATCTCTTCGATGATGATGCAGCGTTTCGATCAAATTAGTGAGTTATCTAGAGTCGCTGTATTGTGTTCGATTTAAAAAAAATCTTCAAAGATTTACTTGCCAAATTATTAAATTTGTAAAAAGTTACGAAGATTCGGGTGATATTAAAAATTTTATAAAAAAAGATTAATATTTTTCATACTCTTTGGGTTTTTTTTTTTGGATTTTATGGAATGATCCATATATATAGATATATAAAATTACAAAATATCTTTTACTTATATGCAAAGCAATGATATTCAAATGCTTATATTTAAACAGTTATTTTAAAGCTCATAATCTCCAAACGTGTCTTTAAAAAGGAGGCCATTTAATTAAGAGCAAGTATTCGATTCCCGTAAAGAAATTGGGAGTATGAGTTTGGAAGTACAAATTAATATCAGATTCTTGAATATCGGGAGTTGTTTCATAAAATATATACAGTTGCGCTCATAGCAAAGGAATTAACTTGGGTTTTGTCATAATTTATGCAGGAGCATGATACATTATCTTAAATGATAAAGGAATTGCGAAAACGAGCATTCACTCAAGTGTTGCATCATTTAATTAAATCGCCTTCTTTTCAATAGTTTTATTTATCAGTTTAAAATTTGCCATATAAAGTTCATTGCAAATATAAAGATTCGTGTTCACTAGTTACTATTACGCGATATTTTAATTAAAAGCCCATTAAAAATACAATCTTAATTTTTGTTTTTATACAATTCATTTTGAAATATTTATGCAATTACATTTGCATATGTGGCCATAGGTTTAAATGATGAAAAGCTGTATTTTATTCCCCCTAAACCTTAACACTAGTGTTAAAAATGGAAGCTTCGATTCCTTTACTGTGTGGTCAATTACGTTATTTTAGATTGACAAATTAATTAATTTTCATAGATTTAACGCATGTAAATTTTATATGTACTCTCAAGCTAAAAATACTTTGATACATCTTTAAATATAAGATAAAGCTATCCACTCTCGAGATAAAATATCTTGAGAATCCTAGGAGGGATCCTATGAACCATAAATAAGAAATTATGGATTATTATCCATAATGCCATAAATAAGGAATATAGGAATATTGTTTTGAATACTTGTCATTGTAATTAATGAATCGTTAATCAGTTCAACCATGTTTTTCTTAAAATCGACGACAGGGGACAGTGTTCAAATGCAGATGTAAAATAAATTGCCTCATTAATCTCCTGCCTCGGCTTTCTTGAACCGTCGATGTAACGAGAATTTATCATTGTCATTGTTTGCTTTATATTCGATAGTGTTCTAAACACTCACAGTAATTGAGCAAGAAAGCGAAAGAAAATTTGATTTAAACAAATGCTTTATACAATCATCAAATTTATCAATGCCTCCTGTAGAAATTTCCGAACTGATTAATAAGAGGTGGCCATTGTATTCAAATGATTCAAATAGAGTAAAAGAAATGTGCTGTTCTAAAAATAACACATTTTTAAAAAAAAAATATTTATGAAGCTAGAAAAATCAATGTTTGTAATTAAAGAATCGTCTTGATAATTCCGAGGAAAACTAAATTGTACATTTATGTATTTATTTAAACATGTTTTATTTCAAACTAGCCGCCTTTGGCCACCAGCCGGTTCGCCAGTATTACCGCTCGCTACAATTTTCAATTAAATATTTTAAGTAACTGGTCTCTTAAAGGATTCTCAAACAAAACATTTTTAATCTTCAAATTGTGATAGTCATACCAAACTTATATTGTTTAGATCGTTTCGTTCAATTTACTATATATATTTTGCTAATTTGTTGCCATTTCCGGTAAAACTTCAACTTTAATTAAAAATATAAATGACGAAATTGCAATTAATATTAAGATATTTTTTTTAATAAATCCAAGCTCTTTATTTTATTTATCATCTTTATTGTTATTTATTAATTATTATTATTATTGAATATGAGTATTGCAAACAGAATCGCTCGGTATTTAAGTCTTATGTTAACTACAAAATATTGTTCATAGTTTATGTAATATCTCAAACAATAATTTAACAAAAATTTCTGAGATTCAGTATAAAATTCAGATTTTAGTTTTGCTTTCAAAAGGATTGAAATGAAATCAATAATAATATTTTGTTCCTGCTTATAAATATATATCAGAAATTATGAAGTCTAAATTTAATGCAGTGAGGTATCATATTCTGATAAATATTCTGGACACACCAAATTTTAAATAAATGATTGAATGTTTCTATTTTCCACGATCAACTAAGACTTATTTATGAAGTTTTAAATGTTAAAAATTTAGAAAAACTCACCATTTTCATAATCTTAGGCCAATTAATCTTGAGAAACCTGCGCGCTTATTGGAGTATTTTCTTTGAAACGATCGATGAAAAATCTAAAATTATCCTTTTTTTATTGAATAGTGATATTCAAATCTTCATAAATCAGTCAATTTAAGTGATTTGAAATTAACTCTTAAAAGTCAGTGATTTAGTTGATTTAAAATTAACTCTATGACCATCATAAAATCTGTGCTTTCTCTTGTGGTGTATGCATTCTCCTTAATATCCGATCGAATAAAACATCACATACAAAAGTACTACATAGAAAAAACACATCAAAAGTAAACATAACATTTCAATAGTTGCCAAAAACAAAAGAGAGAGAAAAATGCAATTAATAAGCAGACGATATTTAGACTGGAAAATGAAATTATCTGAAATTAAAAACACGCGCAGACGATATTTACAAAAGTAAAAATATTCAAACCTGAAAAGGAAAATATATGAGTTATTCCATCAATAAATGCCATAAGTTTGTTTACATCTTCATTATTTAATGAGTCATTAAATATCAAAATGGATCCGGGACTGAATAAACACCCTGTATAGAGAGTGTAAAAGATCATAAAATAATTTTTCTTGAATTTATTTTTCAGAAAAAATAATATTTCATATTTGCTTCATTTCCTACAAACGCGTGCCAAAAATTATATTTTTGCAGATTTCATTTCCAAAAAGATTTAATTTATTTTCAGTTAGAGCTTTAATCAATGTAATGGCAATACTTTGAAAAAAGCTATTTTTTTCTCAGGAATGCGAAACGTGCTTAATCCTCATTTTTATTTTTGACGAAAAAAATTATTGAAAAACATAGTTAAAATATTTATTTAAAAATTCATTAAAAATAGAAATTTAATTTTAAGATTAAAACAGTAGTATCATTTAAAAGATAAATTTTTTATCTTTAACTTCATGTAAAAATCTTTTTTGTGCGGTAATATTTTCGGCAGTTATAGCAGAAACACGTCAAAATTTCGCTTAATTTTTAAATAAATAAAATTCTAGTTAAAAATTCGAAAAAATAACCCCCAGGTGCACATTCCCGGCCTCCAAGGTATACACGTGCCAAATTTGGTAGCTGTAGGTTGAATGGTCTGGTCTGTAGAGCGCCAACACACACACACACACACACACACACACACACACACACATTGAGCTTTATTATAAGTATAGATGAAATTCATTTTTTTAAAGGAAATGAGTTGAAGTAAAATTTCCTTTTCAAAATTAAAATAATAAAACTATCTTAATTTTGATGGTTAATCATGGATTTAAATTGCTAAATAATTGAAATGGCTACAAAAATTGTTTCATTTCAAATTTACTTATCTATTGTCTATATTTATATCTATCTATACTTATAATAAAGCTCAATGTGTGTGTGTGTGTGTTGACGATCTACAGGCGAGAACATTCAACCTACAGCTACCAAATTTGGCAATGCTCTAATAAATAACGAATTTTTGATTTTACATAAAGCTAATGCTGTGGAAATCACGATTAACAAAATGTTCTTGAAACACTAATATTTTAAATAAAAAGAGTTAATTTCCAATCAACTAAATCAATCACTTAAACTGGCTGATTTATGAAAATTTGAATATCACTATTCAATAAAAAAAGGATAATTTTAGATTTGTCATCGATCGTTTCAAAGAAAATACGCCGATCAGCGCGAGGGTTTCTCAAGATTAATTGGCCTAAGATTATGAAAATGTTGAGTTTTTCTAAATTTTTAACATTCAAAACTTCATAAATAAGTCTTAGTTGATCGTGGAAAATAGAAACTTTCATTCATTTATTTAAAATTCGGTGTGTCCAGAATATTTCTCAGAATATGATACCTTACTGCATTAATTTTAGACTTCATAATTTTTGAAATATATTTATAGGCCGGAACAAAATATTATTATTGATTTCATTTCAATCCTTTTGAAAGCAAAACTAAAAAATGAATTTTATGCTGAATCTGAGAAATTTTTGTTGAATTATTCTTTGAGATATTACATAAATTATGAAAAATATTTTGTAGTTCACATAAGACTTAAATACCGAGCGATTCTGTTTGCAGTACTCATATTCAATAATAATTATAATTAATAAATAAAATAAAACGCTTGGTTTTATTAAAAAATATCTTTATATTAATGGCAATTTCATCATTTCCACTTTAAATTAAAGTTGATGTTTTACCGGAAATGACAACAAATTAGCAAAATATATATAGTAAATTGAACGAAACGATCTAAACAAGAATATAAGTTTGGTATGACTATCAAAATTTGAATATTAAAAATGTTTTGTTTTAGAATCTATTAAGAGACCAGTTACTTAAAATATTTAATTGAAAATTATAGCGAGCGATAATACTGGCGAACCGGCTGGTCGCAAAAGGCGGCTAGTTGTAAATAAAACAAATGCTGCCAGAATCCGATCTTGTTAACAGTTTAATACATTTTATAATCTTACTTATTGGTTATAATATTCTTAATTGAAAAATAACCTTCAAATAATCACAAAATTCCTGCTAAAATTTTCCTTTATATATGCAATTAAATAGAAGTAATGATAAGTAAATAATTACTTGACTTATTCTTTAATATTGGTTCTTCCGTAATAATCGGATTTTTAAATCTTGGAAAAAGACACAATTGTTTTATCTATTGCATTGAAGGCTAAATTTTATTACTGATCTAAAACATTAGCCGGAGGCATTTTGTGTATTCAGCAAACTGAATTATTCTCGAATATATTAAATAAATTAATAGCATTTGTTGTCATCAAATATAAAATCGCAAACTCTGATTCTCGTATAACTCCTGCGATGGCATATCATTACATTTTCTCTGCAGATATGAATCATTTATGAAGAAATCTCGTTTCATAAATATTCTACTTCGCTAATGCCTAGTAGCTGATTAATTAATTGATGAAATCTTGCCTACTTTTACAGGACTCGTTTTTCTGGGAAAGGAATAAATATTTCTACAGTTACACTTATCTAAGATAAATGTTTATCCAGAGCTACTTTTGTTTTGTTTTATTCATTGTGTCTGGATTTTTATTACGACAAAGAAAAGGCTATATAAAGTTAAAAAAACAGCCGTTCATCTGCTCCACATATTTTTTCAGTATAAACGTAAATTATATAAATTTAAAATGATATGTCGAATGCTTTTTAGAAATTTCAATTAATTGAAATCTTTATTCTAAATTTGAGATGCGCTATCTTAAGTTGAAAATTTATCCAATTAGCTCACCATTAAATTTCATTACTTTAATAATACATGCAAAAAGTCAAAATTGAATCTTTAAAACACCCCAGATAAATTGTGTTTTTTTATTACTCCAAAAAAATCTTAATTCAATTATTCATTATAGAATCGTTAAATTTAAATAGCATATCTTATATATTAGATTAAAGGGAAATTTTTCAACTCTATGTTCAGGATCTTCATAAATATATATTTTTTATATCTGTGGTTTTCCTTTGTCATAAACTTAAACCAATTGTGATTTCTTTTGTCTTTGTCTGTTCCAAATCAGTGGTTTGCAATAGCAGTGAAGCTATTTTTAAGCCTTTAGTGCCTGTATTTGGCGAATTTGTACAGTGATGATTTTTAAAGGGGCAATGAGCAGGTGGATTAAGAAACTTTGTTTTTCCTGTTCACCAAATAAATATTTAAAACAGTACAAATTATCTGAACAATAAAATATTAACATTTTATTAAGTCTAAATGATCAAGTTTCTAAATGTCCCATTTTTGCTGTTATTACTAAATTTACAAAATCGAAAATCTTCTTCTATAATAGTGCAAGCAAATGAGGACAACGGCAATATGAATCTCAATAGAAAAATAAAATCAAATGTATTTTCACATATTTAATTACATAAAAAAGACATTAAACTAAAATAAGCATTAATATTTTAAAACTGTTTTAAAATATGAAACAAAATTTGCTGTTTTATTAAAAGAGAGGATTTAAATTTTGTA
>JAPMOR010010309.1:0-11168 GCA_026543865.1 Argiope aurantia | reverse complement strand
AAACTTGCATATTTTATATATGATAAAAATACTTTTTAATGTACAGGGTATATAGGATTAATAATAGAAAAAAAATTTCCTTAACACATTTGTAGTCTTAATTGCAGATATGTATAAAGTGAAATTCATTCACTTATTCTAAAACCAATAAGGAAGTTTTATTCCAAAGTTAGAGAAAAAGAACTTCATATTCAGAATTTTTTTAAATCTGATTTAAAAATATTATCAATTTTATCTTATTATTGTTGTTATAAAATATTAAAATAAATCTTCACTCTGATCAGAACATATGCTCAGATGTTTCAAATTCCTTTGTAAGAATTTCAGGCAGCTTTAAAGCGTATTATAAGAAACCACGACAGTTTCTGAAACCTAATGGCAGCGTCAAAGCTATCGTATACAACCCGTTCTTTATGCAAAAGAAATAATTTTAATTTCTCATTTTTTAAAATTATCGCTTAGTCAAAATGATTCTAGAATAATTAATAAATATTTGAGGGTAGGCGGTATTTTTTTTCGGACTATCTCATTTCTTCATTCGTCAATATGAAATTTAATTTGTTGAAAATAAAAAATATATATCAATAAATTATTTGATTAGAAACAGATTGAAAATTTTACATAAGAACAAATCAAAATTTCAATCCAACTAACGTAATGTGGAATCATCTGCCAATAGATCATGAAATTGTTTAACATAGCTTATGTAATAATTAATACCAATTTCTTTTTATAAGTATAAAAAAATGTCGTTCTCGCGAAACTGTTTACGCAATTACTCTGAACAAGCTTTAAATTAAAGGCAAAAAAAAATCTGAAGCAGAAGCAAATCAAACGGTCTCTATAAATGTAGAAAGGATATCTGATAATAAAAATGGATGAAATTACAACAGAACATTTCATTTTGTTGGCCGTACGAACGGGGAAATACAAACAGCGCTGTAACTAGATACAGAAAAATGTCGAATTCGCAACAGATGAACTTTCAAACGAAGACTCAACAGTTATTTTATCAAACTGTTTGTATGGAATGGGACTCTAATCAATTCTTGTGAAAAAAAACTCAGATTTAATCAAAAACATTGCGAAATTATAACAAATGCATTCTTTTTTTTTTGTGACCAGTCATAATTAATCTTCACTTCAGCTCAGTTTAAAATGGGATGAACAGAACTCATTGCTATAAACATGTGAAATTTTACACAACAAGCCAGTTTTGAACGCTGATTTAGTTTGGATAAAGCTACTACTCTGTTGAAAAACAGAATGTGAAAAGTACAAAAGAAGGCGAGGAGCTTATAAATCTAAATTGTATTTCCTTTACGTTGCATTTAACACTGAACAATATCGGATAAGATTTCTATAAAATTTTCTTATTATTCCATGACCCTTCGTCGATAGAGATGCAATTTTCGTGTAATTCCACGATCCTTCACTGATAAAGATCCTTTAATTTTGACAAGATTCAGTTTTATGATTTGAATAATCATGTAGTGAACTGTATTTTGAAATGGCAAGGAATCGAAAGGAATTGGGAGAATATTTATGATTTGTGAATGTTAATTCACAGGCATGTATTCATAGGATGTCTGATACTTTTACATAAAAAAAACTGTTAAGTAAATTAAAAAATGAGAAACACTGTTCAAATTTTAGAAAGGTTTCTGTCATTATCACTACCTATCGTTTCCAGATATTTTTCATTCGGAGACGCAAGGTGTGGCTATCGTAGTACAAACAAAGTTACGATTACGGCATTTTAGAAAATATGATTCCAGCAAATGCGTCTTGTTTACAATTATTGGATGAAGAGAAGATACAAAAATTAAACTAATTTAGAAATGAGGTTGCTCAAGTAGTCAGTTCTGACATTTAAAACTATAGATTATCATTATGAAGAAAAGAAGTATTTTACAAAATTTAATAATAGTTTAGTGTTGCAAAATAATTCTTTATCCTTTTATTCCACTTCTTTTTTTACAAAATAATTCTTTTTAATCTTTTAAAAAATTATTATAATAATTTTTAAAATATCATATTCATAATAAAAGAAATCATTTTTTCAATTCAATCATTTCCTATTTTTTCTCAGAAATTCTATAAATTTCATTGCATTCAACTTCCTGTAACAAGCAATTGCATCTTTATCAATATAAAGTAGCTTTGAAAACTTTGTTTCTATTTGTTTACGTAAAACTAACATTTTTAAATGCAATCAAATAAAAATAGCATAATGTCTACTTAAAATTTATCGTTAATCTCTTATTAATGGAACTTTTAAATAAATATATTTTTTTAATTATTAGTAAATAAAGATTCCAAAATTTTTCTTTGAAAAGAAAAAAAATCGCCTGCTTTTATACTAAAATTTACGAGTGATGACATTTGAAAATTAATTTCTTCAAGATATACCGATAGTACATATCATTTGACATGTACTATCACTATGTCTTGAAACAGGAAAAATCAAGTTTAAAATAGGAAAGTTAAAAACACTATAAACATCATAAGAACGTATAATCATGAAATAATATAGGTAAATATAGTTAGAGCCACATTTTTGACATGCAGCACAAAAATATTGCCCAACTATAGTAATGTATTCGTAGTTTTTTAACAAAGTTAGAAATGCGGTTTCCCCCACCCCCCTTTTAGCCATTAGTTAGCTTGCGTCGACTAAACTACTTATTCTGTTGTATCTTCGGGCATTTTGAAAATTTTTATGGCAGGCAATTTTTTTTCTTTAACCTGTTAACCGGGTAATTAACTTATGTTCAATTCGTTTTGCATTAAAATATTGCATCATACCCAATTAACAGGTTAAGGAGTTTATATATGTATATTATATATATTTAATAAAACATATACATACACTTTTTTTTAATATAACACATCTCAACTATACAATTTAAAAATCACAAAGTTGGTAAAGCATATCAAAATATTTGCGAAACATTTCATATCACTTAAAGGGAGTGGTTTGATTTTTTTTTCTTCATTTTTTTACTTTCTTTTCTTTTGTATTTTTTCAATTATTTTTTTTAAATATCTTTCATTTTTCTTTTTTTATTTCTCTTTTCTTATTTTTATTTCTTTTTTTTTATTTCTTTTTCTTTTCTTTAATTTATTCCCTTTCTCTTTTTTTTCATTTTTTTAATTTTACTTTTTTTTATATCTTTTTTCCTCCCATCATAGCAGACAAAACAATGACACTCTGAAGACAAAACTTTACACTCTAAAAATTTCTTTATATTATACTATACTTATAGTAAATTAAATCGCTTAAAAACAATTAATACCTTAATTTAAAAATCACAACAAAAATGCTTTTAACAATTCCACAAGCAGAAATTAAAATTCTTAATAGAACTGCATGGGTTTCAGTTTTTTAATTTATCATTTGCATAAAATGAGAATTCCATTTGCAGTCGATAAATTTTAAAATACGAAAAATACTTAAAATGAAATGCGAATTTAAGAATTTAAAATACACATATAATCAACATCATAAAGGTTGACAGAAATAAGACATTCTATTAATTACTTTTATACAGAATATTTCTTGATTGAGAGATTGTACAATTTCGAAATGATATCCGAGCATTACCCAGAAGTTCCTTTCAGAGCAGCTCGGCCCATGCATTCATATCACAGATTAAATTCAGGAATTCTTTTATTTATTAAGAATTCGAAAATATAATTACAGAACTTGGATATCAAAATGAAAAGTATTTCATTTAAACAAATTTAAAATTAAAGGAATAAATTAAAAGAAATAATTTTTTTTCTTTTCTATTTTGAAGTCGGAAATTCGTATTCTTCCTACTTTAAAATCGAATTACAAATTCATAATTTTTTTTTATTTAAATGCTTTATTATCTTCTATGAGTTTAAATAAAATTTCAGTATTTCTATTGTTTCACAGAAGAAAAATCGATATTAACATTTGAAACCGCGCACAAAAATTACATAAGTTCAATTAAAAGTATACATATTATTAAATGAATTTTTTTGCGCCAATGTATGTTACAGTATTCAAATGCAAATGTTTACTACACATATGACTAAATGTGGAAAAGACATTCCATTTTTAGGATGAATATTCTTGATTTTTTTTCTTCCGCTTATTATTTTATAAAAGTTAAAGTTATTAGACGTTAGATACTATATTCTAACAATCCAATTATTAATGCTACCATTTTTGAAAACTGCATCACCAAAGTCATTGCATTATAGAGAATATGCACAATGAAAATCTTTATACGTCATATTAAACCTTTCAATATCTTCAAAACAATTTCCCATGTCAGTTGTTGGTCATAACAGCACAGGACCTGAAGGTTATTGATGCGTTTAAATAACAGCTTCTCGTTACATCGAATGAATGGATATCCATGTGAAAGTTCCGATAAATGTTTATTTACAGTAGTTGTCAAAATGAACTGAGAAGTGGTTGATAAATAATTTGCGGTGTTGGCAACAAGAAATGTCAAAAGGTTTAAGTTTTGCCTTAAGATTCTTGACGTGACAAATATGTGTCTCTGCTGTCCATTTCTTACGACATAAGTTCGAATGCTCCCATGCTCCATTCTCTCATTCTACCCCCTTCTCCTTAGCCCACACACACAAAGGGTGGGAGGAGGGGGTTCACTAGTTAATACACTAAGTGCACCGGCAAAGATCAGTGGTCCAGCACAATCAATCTAAGCATGTGATTTATTTATGTCCAGCTAAATACATAATGCAGGCACAAAGACCTCATCTTTACCTATTTCCAAGGACTATTAGAACTGCCTTTGCTATGCTCTCAAAGACAGGTAATGAAAGTCCGTGCTGAGCAGGTTACAGCTTGAAAAGACCATTTCGCTTCATTTCGTTCGGCAGCATTGATTTTGTTGGTTTACAAGAAGATCCGACGATTGAATGCAGATTGCTGGATAATACGGTCTTAACGCAGAAAGTGTCTTTGGCAAAATACCTCTTTGTATACAAGGTTGAAGAGGTTCCGCGAAGACAGCAGAGATTCGTTAAGGTGGAATTCCATGGTACATAGGCAGACAGATACCTTCATCCATCATTCAAAGTCATCTCGTACTTTCCAATAGCTTTTGCAACCACTAATGTTTCAGTTCAAGTCTCATATCGGACATTAAAGCTTCTTATGTGTCTCGCACATTTTCCAAAAAAGGCTGCTATTTGTCACAAGCTACGCCATTATTAGAAGGAGGCATGTTGGCTTCATAGTCTGTCAGTCGGTTGAGGCACGTTATTTTTTTTTATTTTTTTTTTCTCCTCCGTAGCTGTAACACGAATCTTGGACTAAGGTGTTACAAATGTATAAGGACATGTAGATAGCCTGCAACAAGTTCTTTACAGAGACAAATGTCTTTGGCATAGCATGTTTCTCTCTGTATTATGTCCAAAGAGGTCCTGTGAGAGCAGGAGAGATTCCGCACGGCACACCTCCATAGATACATTGGTAGGCAGATATCTTTATCCAAAGACTTCAGCAGTATATGCGCCCGCCGATGCCTCAGTTCAGAAAGTCAAAGAAACAGATCTATAGATTACCAATATACTGCAACCTTTCCGTAAAAGAGTGTTGCTTGATATTAGTAGCTATGCCGTCAGTAGAAAGATTCCTATTGGTTTTATAGAGCTTCCAGTTGGTTGAGGATTCTTTTTTTCGTCTCCTGAACACAAATTTTGGACATAATATCCGTCACTAAGGCGTTACGAAGGATATTTTATAGTCCAGGACCTTATCGGCCAGTTGTTTCAGTTCGATTAGCACACCAAGTAAATCTCGATGAAAGGTTAATGTAAAAATTTTCAAATGACAGTGTACATGGTGTAATTGTCTTTAGTTCCTGAGCATCAGTCATTCAGTTTTCAAATAGTTTCAAATTAATTACAAAGTATTTTAACACATTGCATGGACTACATCAGGAGTCACTGTCCTGTGTATTTTGTAAATTTTTCCAGCCATGAAATAATTTTGATGTTGCAGTTTTCGAAAAAAAAAAAGAAAAAAAAAGCAGTATTCATATTTTAAATGTATCCAATTTTAAAATTCTTGAAGATACATTTTAACAAATGTTAATCTAATGAAAAGTTAATTTATTAATACACATATAATTTGCACTAAAAATTGTAAACATTTTCATTCCGCATAATTTTTAAACGTAGTTTTTTTTCATGTTTGTAATTGAAATTTATAACTAACATTTCAAATACTCTTAAAATAAAATATCTATAGTATGTAAATGCGACACAAGCGGATGCATGCAAATGAATGTAAAAAGAAAATAGTCTTTAAACACAATGCATATCGTTCAATTTTAAAACATGATTTTGTGCACAATACTTTATTTGAAGTAACACTTTAAAAGTATTACAAACTGAATGCTAGCAGTCAATTTGAGCGTTTCTGAAATATTTTATGCAAATACTAAGCAAAGATATATTTTTTTAAAAAAATTTCGAGATATTTAGCTTTTTTTTAAAATTAATTTTGAGCTCGATAGCTTTTTTATATTATTATTATTATTATTTATTTTAATTTCGAGTTCGATAGTTTTTTTTTAATTTTAATTTGAAACTCGCTAGGTTTTTTTTTTTTTTTTTTAAATTTCAAGCTTCTTTTTTTAACTTCAAAGCTTGTTTTATTTTGTAAACGCCAAGCCTACCTTTCTATTTTAAAGATCTTTTCTTAAAGTTTAAATTCTTCAAATATATAATGCTATTTTTTAATTTCACAGAAACACTCAATTCAATGGCACTAAAGTTATAAAAATATAAGAAAATTTAAAAGATACATTGGCGCAAAACATCAGATTCATTTAAAAAATTCTATATATTATTTTGATATCCCAGCCTTTTTAGGTAAATAATCACACTCGCATTATATTAATAAGCATTTTTATAAAATTTTGGAATCACAACATCATAGTTTAAAAATTTGTAGCATTTAAAATATCTTAAAACATTGTTTTGAGTTTCAAATAGTTTTATAAAATCTACTTTACTTTTTAATCTAGAATGTTAAATGATAAAGATGCAACATATATAATGCTTGCTACACAAATATTTTATTATTATTTTATATTAAAAAGTCTAATTCTTAAAATGATAAAAATGCAAAGTTAAAAAGAAAAAATAATGAATTTAAATACAAAACTATCTTATGGATTATCAAAATAAACCTTATTACCGGATTTGAAAATTTAAATGAACCTTTCCGAACTGATGCAAATGCGTTACTCTAAAGCGATGGCCTATGATTTGCTTCATCTACGCAGTTGCAAAACTAAATGAGCAACCAAATTCTACATTTATTGTACAAAGCCAATCTTACTAATGATAATAGACAGTATAATTATGCCACACTCCTGTTGCCACATGTTATACAGTCCAATTTTCCAGTACTTTGCTAATACAGCCAGTCGCTTTTGAAAATGAAATAATTCTTCCGTATTAGAATTCCGTTTCTATGACACTTGAATTACCAGTTCATAGACAACATATTTTTTAATAGATTCCATATATAAGAATAGGGAGGAGCGATATTTTCATACAAATTTTCCAAAGTTTTATATAGGAAAAAAAAATTGTTATTCTTGAATTCAGCGATGTTATATCACTACATGATATACTGATATAATTATTAGCAATTTTAAAACCTAAAATTTGAAGATTTTAATGGCAGTAAACAAAAATTAAAGATTTTAAAGTCGCATTTAAAAAGTATTCTCGTAATATTTGTT
Source organism: Argiope aurantia (assembly GCA_026543865.1). Classification (NCBI taxonomy): domain Eukaryota; kingdom Metazoa; phylum Arthropoda; class Arachnida; order Araneae; family Araneidae; genus Argiope; species Argiope aurantia. The sequence continues at coordinate 3,402 of JAPMOR010010309.1, read as the reverse complement.
TGTTAATATTAATGAAGACATTTTTCTCCGAAAATAAAAGAATTAAAAAAGCAGTATCTCATTGAAGGAGTTTAAAAGGATAGATGTTCCCGGGCAGGTCGAACATTAAATAGATCTTCGTCTTGGGAAAAGTTCCATATTTAAAAAAAATTGTTTAATTTTGAATTCAAATATAGTTCACTGCAAAATTTTTCGAAGTATGGTATACAACATAAACAACTTCAAACTATGCAATTTTTATTAAATTTTTACGATATCGGTAAATCATATATCTTTAGAACATAATAAAAATTGTGTTCCAAGAAATTATAAAAAAATTTGAAAAACTGAAATTTTAGTAATTCTTTAGCAACAAGTTCAGCAACAACAATTAAAATTTATTCCAAATTATCAGCTTCATGATTCGTCCAATTGTGAAAATATGAATTCCTTTTGAAAGAAGAGTTATATAAGAGACTCAAAAATTCGAATCTTAATGTAAAAAACTTCATCTCAATTTCGATGTTGCCAGTGAATTAAAATTTTGATCTTTAACCATTTCCCCAACTAACAAACAAAGTACTCATCATTTAAGTACATTCTGAATTGTGATCGAACAAAGCATCAAGAATTAATAGAAAATGCCCGCGTATTTTTGAAACAAGAGTACGTGCTAATGAAAGTCAATTGCAATCTTTTTTAATACAGCAGATGCGATTTACAAAGTCATCAGATAAAGATTCGTCACAGCCCAATAATTCCAAAGAGAAGAATGCATCATTATATGAAGACATCATTAATATTTTATAAAATGTTAAAGATCTTCTTTACGACTATGTAAAATAATTAGAACATCCTAAACACATTGCAATAAACTTAAATTAATAGCTAAAAAATGCGAATTTTTTAAAACTCCTTTTTGGTGAACTGTAATTACTGCCGATTCCCTTTCTTATTGGTCTATTAATGAAAAACATTCTTCTGAGATTTCATTGTTGGAAAGTTGCCGAAAATTAGGCAGCTTCTCTTTAAAGCCACACTGATAAACTTTGACTTTGTTTAAAAGGAAGTCCTAACTGAAATTTACAGAAATAAAGGCCTTTTCTTTTAAAATACAAAAACAACGAAAAAAAATTCTAAGAATACCTTAAAAAATTTAGGCTTTTTAAATAATTAAAATCCATTGGCAAACGATTGATGGTTCCAAATTAATGCCATTTTCCCGATACTTGGGAGATAGTTTTATTGCATTTACAGATAAGAGATGTGTTAAGTCTTCTTTTAAATAAACTGTACAACATAAAAACTGTACAGTTTTCTTAAAATTCAATACTCATCGAAGGCTTCAGGTAAAAAAAAACTCAAGAATTCCTTAAAAAGGTAAAATAAAAGTTTTAGGTATTGTAGTTATGATGGCAAATTGTACATTTATACTATGTTCTGAATATGAAGTATCCAAACGGCAATACTCAATAAATGAAGACATATAGTTGATCAAAGGAATTTGAAACAGTTTTAACCCTACCTTCGCTAGATCAAAGCAAATGCACGAAGCATCATCTTCTGAAGAGTTAAAAAGTTGATGTTCTTATCTCTTATCTAAATTTCAAATTTAGAACCAGAATATTTTTTTTTTTTGAGTGGGAATGGGAATCAAAATTCCTCACCAAGAGGCAATATTCTTTTACTTTTGTTGACGTATTCTTATTGAAAAAAATATATCTATTTTTAATTTTCGTTTTGTTTAAAAGATCCGAGTGTGTCATTCTTGCATAGCTTTTGAATGCAAGACAAAATGCATTTGAATCTACAAATTCATCAAACATTCTTGTCGAAACATAAGCAGCACTCTTTTTTTCTTGTAGATAAATACTATATCCACTTAAATAAGTTAACATTCATTTTATTTCGAAACTAATTTTTTTAAACTTTACATTAAAATAAGCTTGACTTGAAGAGAAAATCCTAATCTACTATTTTAGATGAATTTTTTTAAAAAAAATTAAACTTTCAAAGCTTTTTTATTTATATTGTTAATTCTTGTAAATATTCATTATGAATATTATTGTTTTGAATTTTACTAGCAGATTTAGAAAAATATATAACAAAGCTGTGCCTGAACTTGCATTTCAATTTTTTCCTCCGATTTAAAATGAAGAAGGGAAATTTAGAAATAAAAATTGAGGTATATCGCTATATTTAGAAACATAAGCCAGAAGTCTTATTTAAGTGATTGTAATGCGCATTTTATTATATGCATAGCAATAAATTCGCATATAAATTTGAAAGCCCTCTCTTGAATAAAAGAATTTAACAGTTGAAAATTAAAAAGACAAAAAATTTAAATGGAGAGGGGAAAAAAATCAATTTCAGGTATTATTTGTAAATAACTTTCATTTATCAATAAATAAAAATGTAAATTTTGAAATATTAAAAGACAGGTATTTTAATATGAACAGATATTTGCTAAAAAAAAATCGTCATTTCAGGGTTTTTTTCCCCTCCTTCCAATATTGCGTTCTTTTAAATTTAAACAGATGGTTTGAAGCTTACATTTAAGACAGTAGTGGAGGGAGGCAATTTTTATAATTTTTTGGAAGCGCAATACAGCGTAGTGCAATGAAACGGATCATGCAATATTTCAGTGGGATATACGAATTTAAATTTGCAGAATACCAAACAGTTTACAAAATCTCATACCAGAGAAATAAGAGAGCATCAGTATTTTATAAGAATTAAAACAGACGGATCTTTCAAAATTCAGGATTTTATGTTCGCTGGCATTCTCACTTAATGCTACGTCAGACGAGGCTTTATAAAAAACATCGACACATTTTTTAATCCAAATATTCGTTCTTTCAGTCATTGTCTCGTTTTCCTCAGAAGACTGTTTAAGTAAAAAGCTATTTTAGCAAATAAGTAATAATCTTAATTTCCTAGTTTTCATTAAGTATTAAAGATATCAAAATAAGTATGTTTTCGTAGAATATTAAAAATTTAAAAATAACCCCGTTGAATATACTTTGCGGAATGTTTCACAAAAGAAAACTATGTTAACTCTACTAGATTACACCCACGACGCTTTTTAGATTAAAACTCAAGAAATGGGAGCTGCATTCGAATTTCGTTCATTTCGGATAAAATATTCCATAATTTCGAGTATCGTACATAAATATGTGCATTGTTTATTCTGAACTTACTGAAAGCAGTATTTTAAGGTAAATCAATAAATTGATTCCAACCCAAATCAAAATTTAATCGCGCTTTCATGTTAGTTTTAACAAAATTTATTCAGTAGATTCAAAACTAATTTCAAGAAAATGTTCCACTACCCAAGAAGAAACATATTAATGGAAAAATAAATTGCTTCGAAACATTTTTTTGTTGCTATTTTATGCAATGGAAGATGCTTATTTTAGACCT
>JAPMOR010010295.1:130956-150470 GCA_026543865.1 Argiope aurantia | reverse complement strand
ATTGTTTGCTCTTTGATGTTCCCAGTTTTATCCAAAGGGATCGATAGTAGACAATCGCCAATAGGCAATGTCTAACATCCATGAATGCATCGGTAGCTGAAAGGAAAAAAATTAAAAGTGCTTAATGTTGCAAGAGCTAAAAATTTCCAATATATATATATTTTTTCATTTTAAGCTATCAAATGACCAATTTTTATTGCATTGTAAAAAAAGTGCTTAGTTGTCCTCTAAGTGATTCAAAAGAACGTATTAAAGGATAGCTGAAGATTCTTACATTTAATGTGAATAGTTCATTTTTTTTACAATGTCTGGTTTTCAGCAGTTCTGACATTAATTATTTTAAATTCTCCTTTATGATCGTTTGCACTTTTCTGAGGCTTAACAATTCTCTTTCCGTAGTGTAAAAGATTAGAATTAAAAAAGGTTATCAGGATTGCCAACCTGACCTTGTGTCATCGTCTCACCGGATGGGGAGGGGCACCTCAAATGTAGGGATGAAAAGCTTCCTGTATAGTAGTTTGGTTCTCGCCACTTTGGTGGGTTCAGAAATGATGTGGGGTCAGCTGCTCCCTATCGATGATGGGATGTACCTCCGAAGGGAAGGGATGTACCGTGGCTGATAGCCCTTAGGATTCAACCTTAGCTGTTGCGTTGTTGGTCGTTGAGACTGATCCGCGTGCATTCGAGTCGGCCTGAGTAGCTGTCTAAATTTAAAACTACGGTTGCGGATGGTAGATCAAACTATGTTCGTATTACATTTCTTGTATTCCTACGCTCACATATACTCCTAAAGAAATAAACACATATGTAGCTTAGACAGAATTACTAATATTGTGGTGTACATTTGATCCTTCTGAGTGAGAAGAATAATATATCTTTTTTTTCTTTTCTTTTTACAAGAGTTTTTGTTGGCTTAGCGTAAAAGTAATTAATAATTATTTCTCTGCATTGAGAAATAAGTCACTAAATATTTTGAAAAGGATCAATAAATCTTCTAACAATGGTTAGCTGATTAATTCAATTGATTTCAACTTTCGATAATTAGACAAGCCAATTAGATTGGGCATGTGAGATTTCCATTTTAATTCTTCTCCTCGATAATAAACAATTTGAAATTGCGTTATTGATTACATTCGGTTTGCTTTAAATCGGAAAGCGATGCTTTTGTTTTCGAATCTTGGGATTTAAAGCAAAGCAGAGGGGTAATATTTTTCATTAAACTAGAAACTACTGTTTATTCTTCTTATTGATTTTTATCACTTTATTTATCGGCTGATTGTTAGTATTTTAGTTTTCTTCTTTATAATGATGAGTGCTACATATTTCAGCCAATGGCTTTGACTCAAAAGGAAAACGTTGGTAAAATTATATTAGTTGTAAGACCGATAAAACCTCGAAGTCACCCCTGAGTCAAAGGAATGTGGATCTAACAAAATTCGCCCATTTCCTGTTATTATCTTGAACTGCATCAGTTAGTTCAATCGCAATTACATTTAAAAACAGAGTCGTCTTTATATAAGTATCAATATGGATTTTTTTTTCTGGCATATTCTTTCCTCTTCTCGGAACACTGTGAGTGTGAGTCACAATGTTCTGGTGGGAAGGGTTTTGTTTCTGATCCTGTTCTTTCAAAAGAGCTGCATAATGTATGACATTAATTCTGCTACTGAATGTTTAATAACCTCAAACCACTATTCTGTGGGATTTTTGCATTTAATTAGGTACTGTCCCAACATTACAAGATCTTCCCCACCACTGGTCACATAGCTTCAAAAGGGACAGTTAAAGAAATCAACAACTGTGGTATCAGTTTAATAGGGGGAAATAAAACTGTAGCTTAAACCTTATATCATACTTAATGTAAAGTTTTAATTCTGTTAAAATCTTTAATTGACTTCGACTTGTACTCAGGATAAAGTGTGTATCTTTAAAATTAGAAATTCAATAGTCGTTTATTGATGAAACTCAGGCTGAAGTTCTAATAACTTAGATGCACTGCTTAAATTACTTGGAGGCATACTATGAAAATTATCCATTATTCAAATGAACAATCTACTTTATTCCAGTTTTGAATAAAGTAGAACTTAATAATTGGTTCAATTGAACAGTAAGCATACTGTTAATACATGCCAATGCGACAGTGGCCGATGCGATGAGGTCAATTGTTTCCATTCAGCCTTTACTTATAAGCGAATTATATATATTCCTTTCAAAATCTTCATAAGTAAATAAAGAAGCTGAAATAATGCTCATTCTATCTGAAACCATTGGACAATATTCGACTCAAAATATCATTCACTATCAAACAATTGCTACAATACGAATCTGGAATAAGGAGAACTAATAGGACTTTGATCCAAAACATAGCAGACTTGATATCATGAGATATACCATAAAAATGTTTATGTCTGTTGTGTAGCAAATATTAAAGATCTTTTAATAGTATGGTTCTGATTTTTTTTTATAATGCATAATTGTAAGAAATTTTCTTGGTCCATATGGTGTATTAATCACGAATCTACTTTGCAAATACAGAGTCAGTGACTTTATCGTTTCCTGGAGAAAACACAATTCTTTTTCCCGTGGAACTTATTTTGCCATCTCAATCCATCTGTCTCCAATCTCCGATATCTCTAATTTTCGGAAGGTAATTGCCTCATCCGATGCAGAGTGTTATCTCTGCTCCTCCTGGGGTTGATTTCCGGTGAGTTGCCGCCCTGCCTTTTGTGCCCATGTCGTCCACTCCGCTACCCATTCCCATTCTATGGCCAGACCCGAGCGGAAAGAAACGATGCGATGAGGTCAATTGTTTCCATTCGATAAATTATTGCTATCTTCTAGAGTCTTGAGAACCAAGAAGGGAAAAGTGAGATTAGTATCGACAAATGTAAAGAATATGCTAATGATTTTTAATGAATCTAAACTTTTTTAACTAGCTGATGGAATTAAAAGAATTTTTCCCTTTGACTAGCTATGTTGGTTGCTGGTGGTTTGAAACTGCTTATAAATCTCTAGGATTCACATGTCTCTTAAATAATTTCTGAATTGATCTGCTGAATGCTTCCTCATCTCTATATGTTTGCTATAACATCCAAGAGATTTTTCGGATTTCAGTTTTTTGTACACTTTTGCTTATCTTAACTGATTTCATGTTTTTAAAATGAATTATGTAACAAACTTCCTTGAAATCCAAAATTTAGCTGAAAGCTACTCTTTTTATCCAAAATTCTTGTATGTATTGCATTTTCTAGTTCGGTGAACTTTCGGACGATCGCTTTCAGCCAGACAAATATTATTACTAAAATGGCTTCTTCGCATTCAAGGAAGTGTAAAACGTGATGATTCATCAACATATAGAAGTTGAATTTAGATGAATATATATCTTCTCTTTCTACATTCCTAAGAGGTTCGTCCAAATGAAAAGTTGACACTTGCAATTGCTAAAGAATGACTGCAGCTATACCAGCTCCACTGAACAGAGATATAAAGAGTGGTTGTAGGTGTGTTTCGCCTGCGGCGTTCAACAGTGAAAGCTGTTCGTGGTAGACGAAATTGATCAAAAGATAAGGCGTGCTATACATGTGGTACGAATTTACCATATGTTTAAGCTGGTTCATTTCAATTTTTTAATAAGTGGACTGTATCTTATTTAAAATCAAACGACAATTCGAAAGCCAACTTTTTATTTCATCGAGGTTCACTGACCCCGCAACGACTCAGTACGAAACTGTTTTTGAAAACTGATTCTATGTCAGCAGGGTTACAATAAAGTTTATCGCTGAAGCCAAGTCAGCGCATGGTTGCAAGATTCTAACAAACCGCGCCAACGAAGCGGTAACAACATGGATGCGTCCAGAGCGGAACAACGCGCGGTAGTAAGGTTTCTGATTCTTCGATTGCCGTGGGCCACTCTTTGTTGATTTCCTGCACCAAGGGAGCACTATCAATTCAACACATTATTGCTTTCCGTAGTTTTGTCAAACTACTGCAATCAAAAGCAAAGGGTTAGGCCTTCTCACACAACAAATGATCCCTCTCCAATGCCTGCCCAAACGTCTCCCGTGAAACCCAGACGGCCTTAAAAATATTCCGTTTGAAAGTGTTGAAACACCCACTGTACAGTCCAGATTTGTCAATTTGTGACTTTTACGTCTTTGGACCACTTAAGATAGCGTTACAGAGTTAGTTTCCATACGGACGACGAATGGAGGAAGCTGTGCAGGAATTCCACAAGAATCAACTGCATATCTTTGTACAGTAAAGGCACAGACCTGCTACATAAATGATGGGACTTGTGCCCATGTCAATTTCTTTCGATTTCCAATAAAGATGTTCTTTTCATTCAACTTGTCGATTTTTCATTTGGGCGACCCTTGTATTATTCCTAAAATAGCTTATTCGCATTCAAAGAAGTGTGAAACGTGATGATTCATCAACAACTCGGGGTTGAATTTGGATGATTATATATTTTCTCTTTCTACTTTCCTCCATTAAAAAAATTGAGTAGCTTTGTCAATATTTTACAAATATAAATAATTTCTACCACTTCTTGCAGGCTAAGTGAAGAATTTCATGTGATAGACTTTTTAGAATAATTTTATCTGCTTCAGACAGGTACGGTAGCTCATGACTGCTATCATCCTGGCGAAGGGACAGTTATGAGTACCTCGACAACAATAAGGCCCTCATAATCTACTCGTTCTCTTGGTTTCGTTTTTTCTTGGTTTGAAGAATCTGATTGAAGACTGGGATTCCGAAGTTGAGAGCTCAAAAGCATATTTGAATCGCATTCGTTCATCCTCAGGGCAGTGACTTCAACATAAATAAAACATCCGCATTCTTTCTTCCGTGATAAAGTGAGATTTGGAATTGTTTGAATGTGGAACTGTCTTGGGCTCAATAAAGTAAAGAAACAAATCCATGCATAGGTTTGATGGTTCGTAGGTAGGATTATGCTATCGGGTTCGATTTATGTCACATGATTGCCTTTTTTCCCCCCCCCCTCAAATTCTCAACTTTTGTTGCAAATTTAATCCCCGTAGTCCTTGCCTTAATTAAGCAAATGTCTTCATCTTTAACTAATCCAGGAGACATTGAAAATAAATGACTGTGGAGTTGTTTTTTTGCAGCATTGATCAATGACTTCTTTCTGTTATCTAAGAAAAGTAACGAAATCAAATTAGTGCGCAAACTAATGACCACTGCGGGATCCTGCATCATTTTCGTCTCCCTTTCGGAATTCTAATTATGCCGAGGGGGAAAGCGCGTTGTTAGGTTTCTGGATATCTTTGCTCCAAATGAGTCGTCCGAAGTGTGATTTGCGATTTGCAAGAAGTCGCTAATGTTTGGGCATTGCGAGCCGAGGCTTGGAATAAAGCACGAATCAAGATTTCGAAATGAACTGACGTTTCTTAAATACTTTGATTTCACTTGGCTTCTTTCATGTTTGTAAAGATGGCATATCGGAATCGAATGAGCACTCATTTCCTACCATTCTACGGGGGCCGCGGTGGCCTAGTGGTAAGGTCTCGGCTTCGGAACCGGAGGATTTCAGGTTCGAGACCCGATTCCACCGAAGAACCGTCGTGTAAGGGGGTCTGTTGCACGTTAAATCCGTCCTGACCAAACGTCCTCCCGCTGGTGTGGTGTGGTGTGGAGAGGGGGGTTGCCAGCTCAGGTGTCGCCCTCGTCATCTGACCGCGGTTCAAAATGACGAGGTCCGTCCCAAAATAGCCCTAGTGTTGCTTCAAACGGGACGTTAATATAACTGAAACTGAAACCTACCATTCTACAGTTCTGAAATACTGTATATTTTTGTACAGTACAGTATTATTATTTCCTGAGTTGAATTAACCCTTTGCACACGGATGGTGCCTCTCACTCACCATTCACGACGGTGCATCATTTTGACGTTTCATTTATTTATTTTTCAATTTCGATTGTTAAAAACACCTACAAAATGGTAAAAAGATATAGGTTAATTTGTTGGAGAACTTCGACTTAAAACAATGATGTATATTTATTTCTAGGGCAATAAACAAATTTTTGTATTAAGTGAATAATTATGTATGGAATTGCTTGGGTTAATAGTTAACAAAGCAATTAAATTAAATTTTTATTCTATGCCTAAGACGCCTTGTAGTGTTAAATTAGAAAAAAAACCGGTAAAGTGAGTAATATAAAAAAAAATGTTGCTGTTTAATATTTCAATAAAAGTCTATTTTAAGACTTTTTTATATTTATTTATTTTCATGGAATTTTATGGAAGGGAATTTCATGGAATTTTATAATAATCAACATTTTAATCACTTTCAGATGTGTCAATTTTGTACACTTTCGTATTCTAGAATATAAAACTCTTTTGAAAACCTTCAGGACTTAATTATCAGTTAACAGATCGATGTAATTAAGATCTGATTCGATTTTTAGTCGTGCGTTCAGGTAATAAATTTGAGAGAAAAATTGATTTCAGTATTCCATCATATTTATAATACAGAATTATATATTAAAGACTAAAATTTTTAAAAAAATTAAATTGAATACACTTTTTACTCATTGGCGGACAAGTAGAAGTGTGTTTTTTAACAAATGCTCACATTAAATTTATATATTTTCCTTTCCTTTTTGTCAGTTAAAAAGGATATATTTCCCAAAAATGTTTTTAATTGTGTATCTCCTTAAGAATGTACTTTCACTATGGTATTCTCCGAAATTCATATCAGGTCATGTATATTCAGAAAATAAGGCCACACAGATCATTTTGCTTTTCCTCCATTACTTTATTTTCCTCGCAGCTATTCTCGCTTTTCTTCTAGATATGTTTTTATTGTTCTTTGCAGAATGGAAACGAGATTTCTTGAAATAAAAAATAATTACAAAATCTTGTTCAGTTGACTTTGTATTGTCCAGAAGATTATTATATCATTTAATTACGATTTAATGATGTCTGTATTCTATAAGGAAGCATCGCAGTATCAATAATTTCGATGAAACTAACTCGTAAAATATTGTTACAAACCTGCAATTCGGCTTCCCAGCATAGTTTGTTCCATCATTGGAAAGAAAGTTTTACAATCATCTGAATGGGACGTTGTGCGTCGGAGGTCCCAGAGCTTGGCGACAAACTTGGCGACCATTTGGCGACTTTGGCGCCAAAATAGATAATACCCGAAACTTCGAGAATTTTCCCGATCCGTCCAGTAGGAACCGAGATACGCCTCGAACGTTCGTGATTGGTTGAGAGGATTCTAGCCCCGCCTCCCGAGACCTATAAAAGGGTCTGTAGCTGCCAGAGCAGGGAAGCCAGTAGTCAGAGTGGACGGAGTGGTCAAAGAAGAGTAAGCGGAATCGACCGAGAGGAAGTCAGTAATCCGAGTCAGAGTCGGAGAAGTAGAAGACGGAGCAGTCGGAAGCGACGGAGTCAAGCTCGTGCTGAACTGAGCTGTGCGCTACTGTCTGCAGTAGATTCTGGTTGTATGCTGCTGTGTGTGCTGTTGTATGCTACACGTCTCGGGTGAAGATAATCGTCTTCTGTGCTGTATATAGTTGTCGCTTTTGTGCTGTCCTGTGTGTCTTCGTGTAAATAAACGTCGTTATTTCTTTTTCCATTGCCGCCTGATTATTGAGCGTTCATATAACTTCCACTATCCAAACGAACCCCGGTAAAGAAAATTTCGCAACAATATCATTAATTTTTCGCCGACGATAATTGACTCGTTCGTGTTTATAATCTGAAATTAAAACACTGTATGGACGGAATTTAAGCGTTTGGTTGCCAGTATAATTAAAATGCGATCGATTATAATGTTCAAATGTTTGCGAGTAAAAGTTTCAGTTTGGAATGGGATTTTCTTGAAAAATTGCCATCTAACCGATTAATTAATTCAAAATAGTAAACGATATAGTGAACAAAATATTGGTTTCAAATATTACGCACACAAATATATGGCGTTTCGATTTCGTTTACAATATCGCTTCGATTTCTTGTTCAAGATTTGCATCATTGAATAAATACAGTCACCGGAAAAATCACGGATTTAAAAGCCCGAAAATTTCGAAATTGCTTTTCTTTCTTTCCCTTCAAGTATGTGGCTTTATGTGAAATTATATTATGTTCTTTAAAAAATATCTTGCTGATAAAATATGATGAATTTTACACGTCATTTATACCATTAATAATTTAAGTGTTGGGTTGAGTTTGCCCTGAAAAACAGATGAATTTTAGCTTTAAAAAATGCTTATTACTTTGCTTATATTCATTAACCCATTCACTGCCAGAGAAATTTATAGACATTTAATTTTACAGCAGCTCTCTATGAGATATCTCGTAAATGGCAGTGAATGGTTAATAGTTTTAAAATTGAAAATGCAAGCTGCTGGAGACTAAAGCCTGGATATTGGGTCTGCAGCTTTGTGAGAGGACGGTCGTAGATCCGAGGTCCAACTCCACCGGAGATCCAGAGCAGATTAGTCTATTGCATACCAAATTTGTTGTCACCTCTAATGTGGCATAAAACTTGGAGAGGTGGCGTTCCTAGCGAAGGAATTTCTTGTCATTAGAGTGGGATGCAAAATGTTGAAATTTTTTTCAATATTGGTCTTATGTTGCTTCAAAGCGTTATGATTATCTAAATAGATGAAATTAAATTAAAAGTAGCCTAAAATAACTCTCAATGAAAGAAGTTAAGATTTCTTTAGTGTCATGCAATTTGAATCAGAAACATAGATGCCATTACTGCTTTTTGATCTTAATTTGGTAAGATGTATCAATTTATAACAAATATAGAGAACGAAGAAAAAAAAAACCCTGTCTCTGAAATGAAACAGCATGATAATTTTTGAGCTTAATTTAGCTATGATGTATTCGACAATAGAGATTAATTTGCTTACTTTAGTGCGGCGTAGAAATCTGAAGATCGAAATACAAACATAATTATCATTTTCGGTATCTGAACGCAATTGAAGACGTCGTCCCAAATTAGCCATCGTGTTGCTTCAAAGCAGGGTGTTTTTCGAATATTTCAGTCATTTATTCGGTGATCTCCGTTAGATCTCGAACCAAAATCTCTCTAATAAAATAGTTTATAAGTAAAATATAAATATGCATTGGAAAAAATTTTGTGTCTGAATTCCGTGCTGACCTAGTGACTTTGTTTTTAGCGGTGTCCTACTCGTATAATCCCAAGTTCGAGATCCGATTCTCTATAAAATCTGTCGTGTATATCGGCCTGAAATGCGTCATATCTGTGGAAAGTCAAATATCGTCCCGCTTAGGTGAAGCATAATTTTAGAGAGACGGTGCCAGCACAGGTGTCATCCTCATTATTTTACCACTGTCAAATTTTATTAAAAACTTTAACTTTATCCCAAAACTTTTGACAACTTTATCCCAAAATAACTTTTAAACTGGGCGTTAATATACTAAATTAAAATAGAACAATTCTTTCATAAAATGTATTAAGTGTTAGTTTGAAGATTATTTTTACGAAAATGACAAACAAACAAATGACGTTATTATAATTTCAGAAGAAAAATTGGTAGACCTACACAAAAAAGCTGATATTAGATCTGAGCGAAGAACTCGTTAAGTTTTATTTATGCGACAGGCATTTGTATTCATGGCAGGAAAATGAAAATAAATCCATCATAATGAAAAAAAATGATGAATATTAATTTTTCATTCAATAATTAGAGTTCGGACACCACCACATCAATCTCTGCTTAATAATTAAAGATAATTAAGATTGCAGGCTTCCCTTGAGATAATTGTGGTCCTAAATATCACGATACCTCTGCTCGGAGAGACTTTTCTGTTTTTTTTTTATAGAATAATTTTTTTAGTTATGTGCTGTAGGAAAAGAAAACATACATGCGAAAAAACTCTACGGAAAAAAAAATTAGAACATTTATCAGTAACATTACTACTCTTTTAAAGCACCTACAGTATGGCGACCCTAAAAAATTAGCAATGGTGTTTTTTCTGTGAAATTTTTAATTAATCAAAATAAGATGTTTTTATACCTGTTAGTCATTATTTATTAGTGTAATTTTGATCAATTACGCGTTTTTATTTTTTAATGCAACCCGACCAAGTATAATGCCTTTTTTTCTAAAAGGCATATATTTATATCAAAATATTGCCTATTGTCGCATGGTTAATTAATTACATTATTAAAAGAGTACTTTAATTTATCCGCTAAATCACAATTTTTATTATGTGTGCTTGTTAATAGCTTTTTTTTTAACATCGCTTTTATTGAAAGACTTTGTTTTTGCTCTGAAAATGGTGTTTTATACTCGTCTTTTTGCTCACTTTCTGATGGGTGAAAATTCCGAAATCTTTTTTACTTGTGTGTTAACGATGACAATAATATATTTCAATACTTTTTATGAAGAAGTTATCAATTAATTTGTTAATTCAATTGTATTTTGATTCTATACGAGTGGAGTAAATTTTGGAAGTTCTTTCGTTTAAGATTTCATGACGTTTACAATAACGAATTTTAAATTAAAGGCTAATAAATAGAAAATATTTTTGAAAGTTTTTCTTTTTAATGCATTTAAAAATATTTTTTTAAACTGATTTTATTGAATTTATTTATACGCATTTCTTTATATTTATATTCTTTATATCTTGCTCTTTGAAAATTTTGAAACTAAACTCATAAATTAAATTCTTACAGAAAAATTTTTTTTTTAGCTCTGGGGCATAGGTCATCTTTAACTGAAATTTTAGAGCAAATCTGTTGCGTAATTTTTATGAAATAAAACTGAAAAATATAAGTACTACATATCAAAACATAATTTTCACAAAATTATTCCATGCCTCAACTATATTGTGCCGCCATTCCGATCATTTTTCAAAAATTCCTCAACAGCTTTATTCTAATGGCATCATCATACTGCAATCTCTAAGAGCATTACCGCCTCAATGAGAAATGACCTTGCCGAAGTGTTAAACCATTTGTTACGTATTAAAAGCCACCCTTTTCCGAACGTTCTAAGAGAATTATTTTGATGAGGGGGCGCCGCGAAAAACAGCTCGAGTCCCATGCCCCCCACGAGTATGATTAAATTTGTTATTTTCTTCCTTCGTCAGTCCATAAAATTTAAGAAATGGAGCCCCCTCTGTTGGCGGCGGAATTTAATAATGCCTGTTAAATGCAAAATTATAGCTTAATTAGCAGGACTGCGGACCGAACGAGGCATTCGTTCCCTTTTCTCTGCGTGCCGCTTTAATTAAAGCTAGGAGTCCTTTTACAGTTTGTTTTTGCCTTGGAGTGTCAAAGGCTTTGTTGTGGGGAGAATGCATATATGATTAGTTTGGATTTGCTCCTTGCAGGGGTGTTTCCATCTGTCTGAAAGAATGATGACTTAAGTCATTGTTCAAAGACTACTAGAACTTGCTGCTTAATTCATTTTGTGTTATCTCAGTAAATGCCATAATATAAACTTAGCATTATGTGTCTTGCATACGACGCAAGAAATCATTTTGATGCTGTTGAAAATTTCGAGAAAGAACGCTTTTTCTTTTTTTTTTTTTCAGGTTCAAATTGCACAAATGCGGATAACCAAATATTAACCGAATTAAAATGTTTAATTATAGAATATATTAGATAATTGAAATGTAACAATTGCCATAATCAAATTCAGTGTATCTCTTACAGCTAATGTGCAGCAATCGGTTAATCTGCAGATTTCTCAAATCACCTAGTCAGCGAATTGCATAGATAATCTGCACATTACATACTAGACACTCGTTAAAGTGAAAATAAGATCTTTTACTGGAACAGCAACATTTCTGTATACTTAAATTTGGTAAAATCCTAGATGGGCCCACCTCTTGGCAACTTATTTGAAATCTCGCCAAGATGATTACTAATAGAATATTTGTTATTTTTATTATTTCTCTATTAAAAAACGATACTTGAAGGCCATAAATAATAATAAATATAATAAATAAATAATAAAAAAATAAATATAATAAATAAATGAAATAAAATAAATATAACAAAAAAAGATAATTAAAAAAATCCGTCTAGGTTATCACATTGGCGATGTCATCGCCACTCGTTTGGCGAGAATTCAAAAAGATGCCAGAGGTGGGCTGTGCTAGGATCCGCCCTTAAATTTTATGTCGCTTACTTATTTCTTGATATCTTAAGAATCGCGTTAATACAGTCAAGCTAACAACAGTTGATAGAATCAATCATCAGTCAATTTAAAAACTATCCTACAAAGAATCAAATGGTTTAATATATTACAATGAAGGAAATAAATTAAAGAAACATATAAAATTGTGCTTACTAGTTAATGCAATCTAAAGATTGGAGACATTTTGAATGACATTGAATTGGTTTTTGCGACAAGCACAGCTTTTTGCTCTACATTTATATTTCCAGTCAATTTTTTTTGAAACCTTGCTCTGTACCGAGGGATTGTTATATTGCTGTTTGATGTAAAGATATTTCTACAGATATAAAGGCAACAGGCGACAACCAGACTCTGGCGAAACCAAATTAAAAGTAGAGTGAGAGGGGGAAGGACTAGGGAAAAGGAATGAGATGAACAAACTTTTGAATTCTAACGATATTTAAGCCTCTAATGGGCACAATATCTAGTTAAAATGCGGAAAACTCTTTTTTCCGCACTTTAATGGTGCAAATCCGTTCATCTGCAGAAAAGCTAGGTAATCTATCAGCTTTCGATCTTTTTTCGGTAACACATCTACAAGTGAACCTAGTTTGCTGAAAAAAATTCATCCATCTCTGAAAGAACAAAAGGAAAATTTCTTTGACTCTTAACGCCTAGCCGGACATCGCAGAAGGCACATTCTTCAAAGAAAACTTCTTCAAAAGTACAGTAAAACTTGTTCCAAGTTCTCGCAAAACAGATAAAACAAATTGTTCGTGTATCTATGGACAAGGGCTTCGTCGTATTTTTTGATTTATAAACCACAAAAGTATGTTCTCCATACGATAAACAGTATAGTATGTCATTGATCAATATAGGTCAAATGTTTTAACATTTGTAATTGTGACATATCGGTAACTTAGAGATTAAAGCTGCATACCTGCAGTACTCTCTTGGAATCTTCCATTCTGAAACAGTAACGTTGGAAAAAAAATACAAAGGTAGCGGTGGCCTGGTTTTAAGGTGTCGGCTTAAAAACTGAAAAGTTTCAAGTTCGAGATTTGATTCCACCGAAAATCCATAGTGTAAGCGGGTTTGGCGTACATTGAATCTGTCAGGGTCAAACGCCCTCCCGCTGATGTGGTGTGGAAGTGTATAGAGGTGGGCGACAGTTTAGATGTCTTCATCTGACAGCGGCTCAAAATTACGAGGTCCATCCCAAAACAGCCCTAGAATTACTTTAAAACAGGTCGTAAACTTGAGAAGGATGCGGATAAAACTATCCATGATATCATGCAGTCATGTTTCGAGATTGAAAGTCAACCATTCTAAGTGACCTCAAACTAAAAGAAAAATGAAAATAATCTTCTCTTAAGCTGAATACTTTCATTTATTATTCTTCACTCTGTGCTGAAAATAAAATAATAGAAAAAAAAATGTGACTTCTTTGCCGTGTGCTGAAAAATGTTGTGGAACATTATTTGTATATTAAAAATCACAATTTTTTGGAAAAAAAATATTCTTTTCATTTTTCTGTTCTATCATTTTTATCATTAATAATACAAGAAACGGATAAAAATATCAATAATTATTTAAACTCTTATTCATTTTCGTAGTAATTAGACAATTAAAAAACCGTGACATTAAGTACTAATTTATTCAAAATAAGATATTGAATAAATGTATGATATTTAACGTCACAGAATAAATAATAAAATAGTAAGAGCACTACTTTTGGGAGTATACATTTTCACCATTCAGCAACATTTTTTACAACTCTTTTCGTTCTTAAGCTGTCATTCTTGTATGGAATAATGCGCAACGATTCCATTAACTTCCCATTTATCGAACTACTGCAACAAACTCATTGGCGACAATATTGGTTACTTTTCCAGCTGAAATTAAAATTCTTCATTCTCTTTCTGTTCTCCAATATATTCGTCTGTTACGGAAGTATTGATAAGATTTCTTACAGTGGTCCTGACCGGATTCTAGGCTTGTCCGGGGGGACTTCCGGCTGCTTGTGTGATTCTTTTCCCGGCTCATCTTCTTTGCATTACACCCGACTCGGGTATTCTGAGAAGTCCAGGGTGTATATTTTATCGTGGATAAGATAATAAGAAATTGTTGCGATTTAAATTGTATCGTCTTATAGATTTTCACCGACTGCAGTAATTATTATTGATTTGATTCAATTAAAGAATGAAACTTGATCTCAACATACATATTTACCCATTTCATTTTTAGGAAAGATACATTATCTGCTAATGACAGATATAAGAAAATAGAAAATCTCAGTTCATAGGTAGACCTTTCCTTCATAAGATTTAGATAGATAGAAACAAATTGTGTATAGATTGTTTTTGTATTATTGTGCATTGCTGACCAAATATGAAAATATTAACATGCTTGCATCAACACTTTTAAACTGAATTTTTCTTGAACTTAATCTAAATTGTTCAGCAATTCAAAACTGTTAAAATTATGCACGCCTTTTCGTCCTCAGAATTCCCGCTTCCTTTTATAAATATTGCTTTTAGAATACCCCGAAATATAATTAAAAAGAAAACTGTTCCTTGAAGAATTCTGTACACAATTCTCACTGTATGCTTTCTCATTGCATTACAATATAAATTTAATTACATAGCCAGTGTCATGCAAATAGAAAATGAAGCGGGTCTTTTAAAATTTAAATAGATGGCAGCTTCGCAAAGCTCGTACTTCTTTCACAACGTAAAAGCCGGAGAAATCAATTTACGAACCAACAAGAATTTTTCCGTGATGACAACAAAGATTTTGCTTTAGGGTTTCCTGAGCGTTGTTAATTATTTGTTACCAGCATTCATAATTTGATATTAGTTAGTTGTCACAAATGGTCATTTTATATTCAATTAAAATCCGCCTCTTGGAGTTGAAAAAAATTTATGAAATTGCTTAATATAGTAAAATAAACATTAGGCTGTACATGAATAAAGGAGTGGACGAATCTAAGATGTGATTTAAACTCAAAGACAGTTTTTTATATCTTAAATGTTTAGTTTTGAGCATCGCCTTATGGTGTTTGTATCTTTCTCTCCATTACTGTATTGATATTGAGCTTTCATTGGTCGAGCATTGACCCCCATGAAGGATAATTAGGGAATTTATAATACAAATTGAATAGTTCAATGGCGAATCGTATAGGAATTCTGTTTAAAGCCCCGTTCCGATGGTCCGAGCGCATCTTGAGGTAGGCATATTCCCCCCTTTTTCCTCTCTCTTGTGGTATTCCGGGTTTCTTTAATGTCTGTTCATTTTACCGACAATTTGTGGGAAGCTCCCGATCGACATCCACAGGCGAGGTGGTCCTACAATGGGTCAGATGGCAGTTCTACGACCATATCAGTAAAGGAAACAGGCCGTCGGAATGGGGTTTAACATAAAGAAATCAGATTGAGATGTTTTTGGAGACTTGATTTAGTTGATATCGTTCATCCGAGACAAGTGAGTCAATGTTTCAGTCAACACGATGTTGTTGTTTTCAAAGTTATGTTTTATTATAGGGGGAGGCCGGGCCGTTCTGGCCTGGTGGTAGGGATTCGGCTTCGGAATCGGAGGGTTTCAGGTTCGAAACCCGATTCCACCAAAAGCCGCCGTGTAAGTGGATCTGGTGCACGGTAAATCCGTGGGGGCCAAATGTCCTTCCGCTGACCATGGTTGAAAATTATGAGATCCATCCCAAAATAGCTTAGTGTTGCTTTAAAACGGGACGTTAATATAACTAAACTAAACCAAGTTCCGTTTTATGCAGCTATATGTTTCCCAGTTTCCTTTTCTTAGAAAATTTTTAGAAGCAAGAATGTTGAAGTCGTTGTCTCTGCAGACAAATGGCTGAAAAGTTTTCGGAACTAAACTGGCCTCTGACTTCAGTAGATTTGATTTACCAATATACTGCATTGTGTATTAATATTATTACCCATATAATGTATGCTTCATCCCGACAACTGGCAACACTCCAACAGAATGGTTGAGTTTATGTTCCTAACGTCTTTCTCTTCCACATCGATTTTTACTCACGCATTGGTGCATTGTATAGAAAGTCGTTCTGGTTTTCTGTGTAAAAAATGAGTATTCAAAGCGAGTGATTCATGTTTGTTCCCGCCACCTCAACCTGAACTTTGAATTAGTATAATGTTCATTACCTCATTTTTTGTATTCTCCCTGATCACGCAACTTTTGGGAGCGAGCATGTGCATTTACACGCAATAAGAAAACCCCACACACAATTTTAAAATGGAACTTGTTGCGATTGATTACTCATTTATGAGTGGCAATGCAATCTGTTTTATATCCAGAGTAATTGAGTTGTGGAATTTTGCTTTAATGTTTCTTGTGCAAAATATTATTCTGGCTTTTAATTTTTTTAAACTGGAGATCATTTATTCATATTCATGCCTATTCGAAAGGCTTGATCAGGTAAATAGTGTGCTAAACTACCGATTGCTTCAGCAAGTGTCAGAATCATCGTGCGCTACTGTGAGTGTCTACAGATGAATTTTCAATATTTTTTCTGAAGTTTTGAAGATCCAGTAAAAAAAAGAGTGAAACCAGAAGATATGAACTTCAAGGCATGTTAAAAAGTTCCAGATGGATAATAGCAGCTGTCATTTAAAGCACTGCAGAAGCCTGCGTGGATGATTTAATGTTTGTATAAATTGAGCTCTTTATCAAGTACTAAGCATCATTGTATATATACTACTTAAACTGTGTCTTCCAGTGTTAAAAACTACAAAAAATACTCATTGTTGGGGATCGTTTGAGAAGCTGCTAGAAATCAGGTATTTGCATTGAAAATAAATCTCGACTAAAAACCGGAGAATTTATTAGGTGTACTATCCCAGTAGAAAACCCATATGTTATATTGCTAAGAATAAGTTATATAGGTCGAATTATTTAATAACTTTTCAAAGATACAATTGAAGAAGATTTAAAAAGATCTTTGGCATATTGTATAATTCCTAAGCGTCTTCAGAACGAAGATTCGGGGTTTACTTTGCATCAAACGCGAGATTTACTTTGCAAAAATTTACTAATCATGTTTTATATGCTCTGTTCCCCTGTCCATTCATCGTTTGCCTACCTTACTTGCACAAAATATGTTAAAGTAAATTTAAACGTAAAGTATACTTGAATTCCTTTTCCCAGTCATGTATCTTTTTTTTTAATTTGTTGCGAAGAGTTAGAATTTTAATCATTTCTTGCATGAAATTTCTCTTAAAAATATTTACTCTTTGAGCTCTGGTAGACAATAATCGACTTAAACTGGGCGAGGACATAATTATTTCACTTTTTTTAGTGAATTTTCATTGGAGCAAATGTTTTTCATGAAAAATTCAACGTCAAAATTATCACGGACGAATAAATGTAGCGTTCCTACAATTTTTCCAGAAAAGACATTGGTATTTATTCTGCAGTAACTATTACACAGCAGTTTTCGAGGCACACCTGACGGTCCACTCTCTCTCCCTTAACCCTTTGTGCGCAAACAAACGATTCAAGCAGAAAAAGAAAATAAATAGCAACTCTTTAATTGCACATTTTTGCTCTTTGAAGATGGGGGAAGTCGTTTTTTCCTTCCCCTTCATCTCAGTGCTCTATAAAAGTTAGGAGGCTGCTTGTGGCAGATTAGAACTCTGAGGGAAATTGTGTTTTTTTTTTTATTTTCCTTTTATTCGCTGATCAGCCACGGCGAAGGGGAATTTCTCTTCCCTTTCTTTCATTTCCCTCCGCTCCTTTCAAGGCATTTCCATCTTTGTTTGTTTGTTTAAATGATCCAAGAGTTGGGTCGGAGCGGCTTTCCCATAAGTCTTCAGACCAATGCTTTTTCTTTCAGAGTTTCAGGCTGTTTTGGGTCAATGGTCTTTAGACTTATTCAGAGGTTTAAGAAAAAACGATTATTTCTAACTTTAAACGCTTACATAGCAACATTATGTAATAAGGATTTGCTAACTGATATAGTCACTTTTCTTATATGAAGCCCATATTAATACAAGTTTCTTTATAATATACAATTAAATAAACTCTTAAAGGATTCCGTAACCGAGAGCTAGAAGATGAATTTAAGTTCTTGAGAAAAATCTGAATTGGTGATTGGACGTGACAGCAAACATTTTTGTAAAAAAAATTAATCAACACATACGATCTGTTGAAGCGCATGCATGAAACATGCTTCCTCTCATTATCGCTGAAAATTGTTACTTACAAAATTAATTCAAATTTACATTCACTAGCTGAATCGATGATGTGCTTAGCGCCCCTCTTTGGATAGATTCCGTTGAGAATGTTGAAGCATCTTTTAAATTGTATTCTCCCTTGACGATTTCGAATAAGTATTACTGTGTGAGACACAGTTTTAAGCAATTATTGCAAACGCAGGCATGATATAACTATTTCAGATTTTTATATAATATATTATATATAAGATGTTTTTATAGTGTCCTGCGCTACCCCTTGAGTTTTGCCTATGAGTTCTGATTGCACCCGTATAATCGATAGAATTTGAAATTCTATATTATAGTAGCTAGACAAAAAGGCAGTTTTGTGAAAAAGAAACACCAAACTGTAACCCAAATATAACAAGCAAGTGATGATTTAAAAACGTCTGCTCACTGAAAAAAATGGGGTGCTCTGTTGTGCAGTAAGATAAAAATTCAGAAAGTCAGTTTTGTTCGGTGATCAATAGTAGACATTAATAAATACACAATGCTTTTATGGACATTCAGAAACAGTAAAACTATGTTATTTATCAACAAAATTGCCACTCAAATTGAGAAACTTTAGCAGGCTTCTTGCAAGCCAGTGATTAAGTCACGAAATACTATAACAGTGAAGTGCATCGATGTTGCTAAAGAATTGCAGTGCGAGATGCATCCGAAGTAGAAACATTCCCTCAGCGAGGATGGCTGAAAGTATTCAAATGAAGCTAGGGCAAAATCTCGTGGATATTTCTACCGATGTGCGGACATGAAATGATACTGGAAATCAACACGATTCTAAATGAGTTCAGTTCCATGATGGTTTCGTAATGTGAGTGCAACGATTTTATTGAGAAGGCCCATCTTAATCGTCAAGAAAAAGTCATTACACAATCAACAAATTGCTTTTCGTGGCATACCCTTATTACTAGGATCATGTGGCAGTAGTTGTGAATTCCCTAAAACCATTTGTTGATGAAAAGTAAATTACTGCACACCACAGCTATATAAAAAAATCCATGACACGATGTTGCTTATGTAGTTATCTATCTATATCTATATCTATATCTATATCTATATCTATACTTATAATAAAGCTCAATGTGTGTGTGTGTGTGTGTGTGTGTGTGTGTGTGTGTGTGTGTGTGT